>JBBPRD010000595.1:0-11626 GCA_038092855.1 Boletus piedmontensis | reverse complement strand
GCCTTGCAATAGTGATAATGCCATTGTAATTCAGTTTCCAGTGGGGAGTTGCTACCATTAAGCCTGCTGATGGCTTGTTGCATCTCCCATTCTTCATTGTGAATAGCAGTATATAGCCAGCAAACTTCAACTTTAACATGAGTGAGCTCTTCATGTGCATGATGTAGTTTGAAGAGTTTAACAGTTATCTCATGGTAGGCAGGCCTTGCCCAATTTTCACCACAGAAACTGGACTGTAAATGACAAAGCAGATCAAATTTACCTAGAAAAGTATAGTCAGCAATACAGTATCTTTCCAAGAAATTTGGGAATAAGGAGTGAGTGCAGCAACTTGTTAATTGTAGTGAGCAAGGGCTTTACAAATGGCTTCTGAGCATCACTTTAGAGCCTTGCTAATTGTTGACAAAGCTTATACCCTAGAATGGTAATTAGTATGAATGTAAAAGAATGCTGACTGAGCATACCTGTACCAGACATTCCCAGCTTCCCAAGCTCCAAAAAGTGCATGATAATGAGTTGCTCAAGCTCATTGAGGGTATTGTGGTACTTTGTGAGCATCACTTCATCCTTGAATTTTTGGTACTCATCACTATCTCTCTCCCACCATTCCTCAAGACCCAGCTGAGTCTGAACATGGTCAACTAGCACTTCCATATGCTGTAACTTCTCATAGGTACTGTTAACCCTCACATGTGCACAATTGAGCATTAGAGTCATTTGCCTGAGATCACCCTTGGGTACACTTGTAAGGGTGCTATTTGCAGTAGTGCAAGCCAGATTCTACTTTTCCCTGAATTTATTTTCACAAGCTGGAAGGACAGAAAAGGATCAACTTACTTTCTAGCCACTAGTTAATCAAGTGCTTGAATATAGCAAATCCAGAGTTGATCATCTGCAGATGGTTGCTTATAATTGCTGAGATACTCATGTTCTTGTTTGTGGAATTGGATGAAGTCATTATCAGTAAGATGTTACTCATCTTTGAGTCTGTTAATCTTGAGTGTGAGCATGCAAACCAACTCAGTAGCCTTGCAGTAATGATTTCATAGAAAGAGACCTGCTGACACCTTTAAAATCAAATTTAAAAAAATAGTTTCACTTACTAAGTGTGGCATATTTGTCATCATTCCAGAACATAAAATGCTCTTTGATTGCTTGATGCCAATGAAATCAGGTTGCATGATGTGTGCACCATGTAAGATCATTTGCAAATGAGAAAACATGTTCATAGCCCTTCCCCTCAGTATTGCCTGTCCCTGGAATATATATCAAGTGCCAATCAAGTTGACACCTTCAGTTGTGAGCATGGCCATGAAATGTGCCAACCATCAGCCAGAAATTGAGTGCTGTGGTTTTCTGACCTAAGGAGCTGTTCTTTAGTGTGGTTGCAAAGATACAACTAATATCATAAGCACATCTGCCATTCAGACCATATAGTACATGGAGAGAAGTTTATCCATGATCACTAATGGATACTTTGCCCTGAATAATTGTCAGCAGTAGAATGGAAAGTAGTAAGAGAGGGGCTGACAATTCACTGCTCTTGATCATATCACAAGTGAATAATATGAAATGATACCAGCAAGCAGTAATAAAAATGCCAGACTTATGAAAGACTGAGAACATTCACTTGTGTTGCTTGGGCCCAGCATTTCACTATCACTCAACACAGGTTGTTTGGGTATCTTCAATAGGAAGGACATCTTCCCAGTCATCTGATGGTTCATTGTTGGAGCACAGCTGAACATCTATAAGCAAAACCAAGTGCATAGCACACAAAATATATTTACCTTGGCTTTTATCTCATATTGAAACCTATTGACATCATCATTAGGGATCCAAAAGTCAAAGTACACAATACATGAGTCCTTATGAGGGGCCAGACCATACATGGCCAAGTCCTATCATTTCAAGCTATTGTTGCCATCTATGGATATGAGCCCATTGAACTTGAGAGGTGGCTCATTCTTGAGCATGTAAAAACAAGCTGGATATCCATTTAACATTTGCCAGTTCAGAGTGTCTTGGCAAAGTTTGGTTTTAAGCTTCTGGTCGACATGATGAAGGATCTCAAGATAGACATTGTATGCTGTAATGAGTAGCTGGCTCAAATAGGGTTAATATGGAATCTAAATAAAATTTTTGATCAAATTGCACCACAACAGAAAAAGTGAACCAATTACATCATATAAATAATACAAATATTTTGCCAGGGACTGGATGCTTAGTTGCAGACAGGTTTGATGCACTTGTCAGTATACAGCTAGGATCCTCAATGAGATGGCAACCATGGGTTCAATGGCAAGCAACCCAAATAACCACAGGAAATAAGGGCCTCATTTGGATAGACATGATGTAGATGAGAATAGATCATCTCTTGGCAACAACCTGAATTAGATCAGTAGACAGTTAATATATACAGAGAAGCTCTCATGGAATAGATCAATGAGTTCAATGTTCACAAGCATAGGGTTGTCAGAATCTTGGTTTACTATACCCTGGTTTCCAGGGGTAGGCATAGGCATGCCATCTGTACCATCCTATGATCAGTAGTCCAAGTATGCAGTGACCAATGCATCCATCTGAACATTCCATTGAGACATGCTAATCTCAATGCAATCAGACTATGTATGAGAGTTGATAAAATGGCTATGAAAAGATTAATACTAACCTGCATGAATTTATCAAAAAAAAAAGTACTGTTGACTTACATGATAATCAACTTCATCAGCAAGGTCCTTGAATTCATCATCATCCTCATTATTTGAGTCAAATGCATGCTGGGCAGACGGGAATGATGGTAATTCATCTGGATGAAAGATACCTTGGTCAACAAATATCTGGTTAACCAAATCTCAATTGATAACATTCATTGCTGCAACAAAACTACTATGAGATGATAGCTAGAATAGAAACTATCACAAACTCTGAATCTCAGCAAGGTGTTTTATCTCCATAACCTGTATGTGCTTGGCCTGCTTTCCAGTATTCAGCTTGTAGGACTAGCAGTTACACCCTTTGGACCC
The DNA here is from genome assembly GCA_038092855.1 of Boletus piedmontensis. Lineage (NCBI taxonomy): Eukaryota > Fungi > Basidiomycota > Agaricomycetes > Boletales > Boletaceae > Boletus > Boletus piedmontensis. The sequence goes on along the minus strand of JBBPRD010000595.1, from coordinate 8,600 downwards.
ATAAAAGTTGACATTTTTTCTTATTCCACCATAGTGGATAAAAGAACCATGGCCAGAAATTGAGATAAAGGGTTACTAAGTGCAAGATGAGTTGGGCTAAAAATGAACTGGAAAGTGTATTAGAGCCAGCAGATAGTGTGAGAAAAAAACATCCACCAAGTAATAATGACTGAGAGACAATAGACTTGCAGGTAGGGATGTTGAGAATCACATGTTTGTGTTCTTCACTTTCTATTTCTAAATGTGATTCTAGCATGGTCACTTGACCTTTATTATGCTATTCATATCACTCATAGGATATGACATCATAGATAAGAGACTTTATCACTATAGGATAGCTAACTGATCATGACTATGGATTTGTCATTACTGCACAGTCATCTTAATGAATATCATTCTATAGTATTCCATGTCATTCTATATATCACAACAAGTACATATAATACTTAGGGTATATAAGACTGCCCTGTAATAGTATACAGGAGCAACACAGTGTCCTATACTACTTAGTGCAGTTGATATCTCAAATCACCTCCTACTCTCACTTGCTCTACTAGTCCCCTAAGCTAGTATACTGTGTGCTTGATACTCCATTAAGCACTTGGAGACCTCTCCTGCCATACCAAGAGCTACTATACCAGTGTGTACTCTTTACCAAGACTTGAGCCACTGCTCTTTTCCTTGTGCTTTGGTTTGGGAAATATGGTTAGCTCCCAAAAGGTTATGAGCCCCACTTGACCAGGGAGTCTGTCACTTTGATATTTCCTTCAATGCCTCCCTGTGTCACATGAGTATGCTCTTGGTTGGGTCCAGGTTTAGCCTTGATGATCCACTTGTTATCCCTTGCCCTTTTGGTTATGTTAGGAACTCCAGTGTTGACTAAGACCAAGAAGATGCTTTCATTCTTCCTCAGTTCTGGAGAGCTTATCTTTTGATACTAATCAAGACCTAACATTCTCTCAGTTCAATATGTGTGCTTTGAGCTTGGCTACCATTACTCATTGCATGTCATGCTTCATGTAGACCCCTCCCACAAGCAATAGATTAGTCCACTCATTACTGCAATACCTCCAGAAGCTTTCCCCAGTTTCTATTTGTCTGCACCTTTGTACCTATTCACTCCTGCTTCTCTACAAGTGCCTCTGATTTCCAACGATCAGCCACATCAAACTGCTTCTCATGATTTGGAGAGAATACTCTTCCATTTATCTTTTAGGAGCTAACCATATTTGAAAAGCCTTAATATTGCTCGAGCTAAGCAAAGTGCCTAGTATTCAAGAGAGAGAAAAGGAATTCCAAGCGTGAGGCTATTGACTACTGGTACTACTCTTTATATACATTGGGAAATGGTGCACAGACCATGACTTTAGGGTAGGTGTGGAATATGCTAGAAGGTTCGGTACATATCAGATTAGATAAGATAATTACCTAATCTGATAAGATAAGATAAGATGTTGAGTGTCTGTACGAGAAGTAAATAAAAGTAAGAGAAATTGTTTCATTATCCCCTTTTCAATGATCGAACTCCCAGTCGATCACTATACCAGTAAGCTTGGGTTTGTGACCTTCTTGGGGAATTTCGAAGAGGGAATCAGGGAGTGAGTTGAGAGAAGCAGTGAAGGCTTTGAATTCTGTGTTTGAGAAGAGTGGTTCTTGTTTAATGCAGAGGGAACAATCACAAGTTTCAAGGGATCAGATTGCCATAGGGTTCTCCTTATGAAACTTGTCAATGAGCTTGGGTGCATTGGCTACATTAGCTAACAGTTCCCAAGTTTGCTCTTCTTGCGGGTAATTCTTCCACTGTACCAGGTATTCTGTTTTTCCATGTTTCTTCTGTGAGTCTACAATCTTTTCTACCTCATATTCTTCTTGTTGGTCAACGATAACTGGTGAAGGTAGCTTGGGTTTTCATTGTGAAGGAAAAGTAGAGGGTTGATACAGAGTGAGTAAAGATTCATGAAATATGGGATGGATTCCCTTCCAGGATGATAGAAGCTCAAGTTCGTACACAGCTATGCTAACTTTCTTTTTGACTTTGAACAGTCTGTACCATTTGTCATTGAACTTCTTCATAGGTTGGTTGGTGCAAATGTTCTTTGCTTCCAACAGGACTTGTTGACCTGTGACAAATTCAATAGATACACAAACGGACGTATCATAACTCTTCTTCATGATGCTGGCAGCTTTGTTTAGTGCACTCTGAGTGGCTTCATGATGGGCTTTCATCATGTCTATAAAGTTTGATGTGGACTTGTTCCAAACTTTGACTTGTTTATTGGGGATGACCGGTTACTGGCTGAAGTTTAGAATGAATGGTAAGAAGCCCATAGCACTAGATGTCTGAGAGTTGTGTGTGAACTTGGCAAGAGGAAGCCATTCTGCCTAATCTGTTTGGTAATGGTTGACATAGATTCGAAGGTATTTTTCAACCTCTCGATTAATGCGTTCTGTCTGGCCATCAGTTTGTGGATGGTAGGCAGTGGAAGGATTGCCTTCAATTCCAAGGAGGGAGTATAGATCTTTCATGAAAGATGACATGAACTGTGGACTGTGATCTGAAATGACTTTACAAGAAGTTCCGTGCAATTTGAATACATGATCTCTGAATGCTATGGCTACACCTCGGGATGTAATCATGTCCATAGTCAGGATAAGGTATATTATCTTTGAAAACCTATCTACTATCACTAGGATAGCATTTTTTCCTTTGGATTGAGAAAGGGGGCCAATAAGATTGACAGAGATAATCTCCCATGGAGCTGATGGGATCTCGTTTGGATGGAGTGGAGTATTAGCTGCAGTGTTTTTGGCTTTAACCTTTTGACAGGTGTCATAGCCTTTTACGTATGCTTCTACATCATGTCTAAGGGATGGCCAATAATATTCCATTATGATGAGGTCATGGGTTCTTTTAACTCCAGAATGACCAGAAATTGGATGATCATGGTTGGCGATGATAATAGATTTCCTTAACTTAGTGTCGTTCGGGATGTAGAGCAAGTTTTTCCATCATACTAATTTGCCTACTCTTGTCTAGGATGTCTTCTTGTTCTTTAGCCCTTCTTGTGTGAATCTCTCAAGCTTGTACTGGAGTTTCTCAATTTGTTGCTGAATCAACTCAGATAAGACAGCATTGATGATAGGGCGAATGAAAACTGTGTCTGGGAGTAAGACTTGTTGGGTGTTATCTGATGTTACCCCCTTTTCAAAGTCTGGCCTCCTGGACAGAGGATTGGCTGGGTTTGTCTTACCTGGACAGTGAGTGATCATCAGGTGGTATTCCTGAATGATCTGCTGCCATCAGGCTTGATGATGAGATAAATCTTGTGGTTTATGGAAGAACTCAAGGTTCTTGTGATCCATAAGAACTTCCACTGGATGTGCAGCTTCAAGCAAGTAATGGTGCCATTCTTTCAATGTGAACTTAATGGCTAACATCTTGAGGTCTGCCATGTGATAATTGTGCTCAGCATCATTGAGAGATCTTGAAATGAAGGCGATAGAACACCATACTTCTTGTTGCTTTTGGGAAAGTACCACACCAACACCAAACCCAGATGCATCGGTCTCGATGTGAAATGGATCTGTATCAGTGGGCATTGCTAGCGAAGGTGCCAATGTCAAGGTGACCTTTAGCTTATCAAAAGCTTCTTAACATTCTAACATCCATTTAAATTCCTTCTTTTCTGAAGTTAGTGTATTTAATGGGTGTGCGATTTAAGCAAAGTTCTTGACAAATCTTCAGTAGAAGTTAAGAAATCCTAGAAAACCCCTAAGAGTTTTCTGGGACGTTAGAACTGGCCAATCTTTGATGGCAGCAACCTTCTTCTCATCCATCTTAACCTGATCACAAGCAACTATGAGATCTAAGAATTTGGTTTTGGTGACTTTAAAGTTGCATTTGTTGTGACATAGGTACAAGTGGGCATCTTGTAGAATCTGTAGAACCTTGTGGACTACTTTTCAATGTTCTTCTATCGTTTTCGTAAAGATCATGATATCATCGATGTAGACTATGCAAACTCCTCAATCGATTAACTCCTTAAACAAAGAGTTCATCATTGTTTGGAATGTTGCCAGGGAATTGGTAAGTCTGAAGAACATTACGAGGGGTTTGAATAATCCACAGTTGGTTCTGAACATGGCCTTCCATTCATTTCCTTCAGCCATATACATGTTGTTGTAATCCCATCTGACATCAAACTTGGTGTAATACTTGGCCATTTTGAGCTTGTCGACCAATTCACTTATTAGGGGTAATGGATACTGGTTACGCTTGGTGATAGCATTTAACTTCTGGTAATCTTGCACAGGCTGAAGACATCCATCCTTCTTTTTAATGAAGAAAAATGGTGATGCAAATGGTGATTGGGAAGGTCAGATTCTTCCAGATTTGAGATTTTCTTCAAGGAATGTGTCTACTTCCGTTTGTTCTCCTGGGTTGAGAGGATAAACTTTGCAGCCCACCTCATGATTGCCCAGGAGAAGCTTGATCACATGGTCCCAAGGATATCGCAGTGGTAAAGTGTCAAAGCTTTCCTTTGCGAACACATCCTTGTAGTCATGAATGTACTCCAGCACTGCTTCTTCAAAGGTTTTCTTTTTCTTTTTGGCATAATCTCTAGTAGTGATGTCGGTAGCAGTATTCCGGAAATACTCTTCACAATCCAATTGGAACAGACAATTTCCTTGAGTGTAGGAGAAGTCTTCATCTTCATCATCATCCTTGGTGTCGATTAGTTCAGGCATGTGATTGTTTTCACACCTGAAGGAGATTCACCCTGTCTTCCAATTGATTTCAGGGTTGTGGCTTTTTAACCAATTGTGGCCAAGGAATACCGTGTTAGGACCAAGGTCCGTAACAGCTAATGCTATCTGTTCCTTGTGATCAGTGATCTCCATTTTGACAATGACAAACTTCTTGATCTTGCCGGCAGCATTGAGTGTACCATTGGCATTATAGACCAGGATCAGATGAGGAAGTGAATGAGTCGCTATCCCCTTTTCAGCCATGAAGTCCTTATGAATTGACGAGCCAGTACAGCCCAAATCCACAAGAACTTGTATGTCTGCCTGTTGTCCATCAGGCATTCACAGGATGGCTGGTAGTTTGAGGGCATTGTACTCCTTGCAATGAAGAGATGCTTTAATGAATTTTGGAGGTCTTTGCAGATCTCTCAAAACCCAAAATGCATCTTCGGAAGACATCTCTTTGAGGTCAGAAGCAAGGTCACAAGACACTTTGATTGACCTGGATTGATGGACGAAAGACTTCAAATATCTAAGGTTACACTCTACATCAGGGTGTGATATCTGATTTTTCATCCAACAGATAGACCAAGGGTCTACCATGTTCATCCAGGATTGAGAGGACGAATTGTGTACCTCCCTCCTAAGGGCAGTCACTCCAGTACTGCCAAACCCTTTCTTCACTTGGGACATCTCATTCAAGGACTCTACTTCTACTATGGCAGGTGTCAAGATCTTTTTGAGTATTAATTGTGCTACTCGCTCTCCAGCTTTCACTATGAATTCCTCATTCAACAAGTTGATCAAGAGGATCTTAATTTCTCCTCTGTAATCACTGTTGATCATGCCCACACTGGTAGTAATTTGCTTTTTAACCACTAGTCCACTGCATGGAGCTATATGGCCGTAGTGTCCCTTGGGTATTTTCATTGAGATCTTGGTAGAAATCAACACTTGTCCCTTTGCGGGTACTTGGGTAGTCTCCACTGCATACAGATCATATCCAGCTGTGCCTGGAGATCCTTGCATGGATAGACTTACTTCTTTGTTTTCATGCTTTACTTTTAGAATGGTCGGTTCTGGTAGATTTACGATGAGTTTCTTAGATTCAGTCTGGTTGTCAAGAACTGCATAACGATTCAATTTAGACAACTTATTTGGTACAGCAGGTTGACTGTTATCTACTGTACAGACTGAAAACCCGATTCTTCTTCTTCTCCGGATTCCTCAGCTTTCTCCATCAAGGAGTAAAGCTGTTCAAATTGCAATGAATCTATTGTTTATCCATTCCATTGAATAATGCAAGCATGAGGACATGGACAAGGTGGATGGTCTGCACAAGGCCATGGTTTCTTATACACTCTACAAACTCCCTGTTGACATGCCTTGTCCAACTCCATTGGTGAGCCATGACCCAGAAAGACTCCAGGTTGGTTTGGATGTGGAATTGCGGGAGTGGCTGCCATAGTGGCAGGACAAGTGTTGGCGGGGGGCAGACCAGCCAGTGGTTGATACTGCGGACACGCAGGTTGATTACAAGATACAAAATGCAGGTTATAAGTGGGACCAGTGGTAAACAAATTCTTCCTTTGTTCCACCTGCTCTCTCAAGATTTCATCAGCTTTGATCAATTTCTCTTCCCACATATGCAGATCCATGCAATCATACATTTCCGCGCTCTGCTGCTCCATGAATTTGATGATATTGAGATATATGGCTGTCTTTACTTGGTTTGTTAACATGAGTGCATTCTGAACCCAATCAAACCCTGCTTCGATACAGAGTTAACATAACTTGACAAAGTACTGCTCAACAGTCTCGTCACAACCTTGACAAAGGGTCCAGATCTTTTCTTGTGCATGATATGCTAGCATGGCAGGTTGGAAAGCAGCCTTGAGTTTGATCTCAAAGGTATGGAAGGAGTACGTGTTGGCAATGTTTTGTTCAGCTGCAAGAGTCACAAAGCGGCCAGCCACATTGGCTCTGTGCATGAATGAAAGGGTAATAATTATCTTCTGCTGGTCGGAGGGGGTTATCTCGAAACCATCAAAGTAGGTGCGCATGGTTCTCCACCAATCCACAAACTTCGACTTGGTGCCATCATATACCTTGGGCTTGCACATGAGGGACTTCCCAATCTTATCAGATCAGGGCACAGACTAAGGAATCCCTCTCAGAGATCCTGATGGCTCTGAACCTGGTGCAGGGGGTGGGGGAACTGGGGGTAAAGATCTAAGTTGGTAAGGAGAGGGGAGTATGGGCAGAGGACCAGCTCGCTCTCCATGTAAAGTATACTAGTTGTACCATTTGTGGTACTGTTCAGTGAAGGTGGTCTGAGATCAGACAATAGGACTGGGTGTCTCTGGGATAGGAACATAGGCTGCCAGATGCAAAGCTCAGGGGGCAGCGAGTGCTGTGGTCTGCTCAGGAATTCGAGTGAAGGGGATGGAAAAGTCTGGAGATCTTCATGCAGGAAGACTCAAGGACAAATATGACGGCATAGGTGCTGCAACTGGTGTCAAAGACAATGTCTCCATGTCTGCTCCTGGCACAGTGGATTATGGCCACATGTCGGGGAGGGCCGGTAAGGCCACAGCCATGGTGGACCATGATGATTTGAGGATGGATCCAGGGCAACGAGGTGGATATGGAGGGTTGGACATATGGAGCTAAGGGCTCAACATTGCATGATGACCAAGCTCAGGAGTACTCAAAGTGACTCCTCCTGATCAAGTCTGAATGTGACAGAGTATTGGGTTAATAGCCTGACTATCTCCTGGTGGTCGAGCTATTGAGGAATTTGTTCGTGTTCTTAATGTGTACTTGTTACACGATAGAAGTCAGGCAGGATAGTGAACACATGATCACACTGGGGAGAGATCACTATTATTTGTACAGACATCACAGGTAATCTGTGAACCTGCCTCATGTAGCGTCAACGAGGATACAGACAGCTAGGCACTCAGCTGACGATGGGGGCTAGTGCACTATGCCCGGTAGCAACATTATCCTTATTTGTATGGCGGACAACCATATAAACGATAATTTGTGTGGTTATCTATCACCTTGTTTCTGTCCTGAGGGGGACTGGCAATGGAGACCTATCGAGAGCGAAACCCAGAGGTGCATGCAGCAGATCCTACTGGTTTCCTATCACTCAGCACCATCTCGCTGCAATGACCTGAAGGCTTGATTTATGCATACTGTGAGTAGAACAGTGTCGACATTGGTCAGGAAGGATAGAGGGCAAATGTGAGGAACAAGAGCAACAAGGATAAAGTGTCCCTGAATGCAGAGGGGAAAGGTAATAGAAACTATAGTAACAATGCAAGCTTTAAGTAAGCTGCAGAGGCAAGGACGAAGAAAAAGGGGAGCAAAGGGTGTTGGGAGGTGGAGAGCCCAGCGACGAGGGTACACTTGGAATTATGAAAAGCCTTAATATTGCTCGAGCTAAGCAAAGTGCCTAGTATTCAAGAGAGAGAAAAGGAATTCCAAGTGTGAGGCTACTGACTACTGGTACTACTTTTTATATACATTGGGAAACAGTGCACAGACCATGACTTTAGGGTAGGTGTGGAATATGCTAGAAGGTTCAGTACATATCGGATTAGATAAGATAAGATGTCGAGTGTCCATACGAGAAGTAAATAAAAGTAAGAGAAATCATTTCAATATTGCCTAAACCAAAGCATAAGGGAAAGAGAAGTGGCTCAAGTCTTGGTAGAGAGTACACACTGGTATAGTAGCTCTTGGTATGGCAGGAGAGATCTCCAAGTACTTGATGGAGTGTCAAGCACAAGGGTATACTAGCTTAGGGGCTAGTACAGTGACTCAAAAAACTGTCTGCATGT
>JBBPRD010000594.1:0-11634 GCA_038092855.1 Boletus piedmontensis | reverse complement strand
GTTGAATCCCACGGCGGATAGGATCAATGCCACTGAAGGGATCGGGGCGCTGCGGGAACTACCTGCAAGCCCCGCGCACAAGAAAAGTGAATTCACATCTAATAGATGACATCTGTCCTTCAAAGACGAACATTCAGGCGGCCCAGTTTGGAAGAAAAAATTGTGGAACTTACTACAACTATCATACTATAACACCCAAGTGTCAATGGATCAATCCAGTGCTTCTCCCTTATCGAGTGCTTGTAAGACAGATGGTATGTCATCTCCTATAGTGTGCGCCTTGTCTCTTCCTCTCCTTATGACTTCCCATTCTATGCGAAGAAAGACCCAAATCCATCTCCGCAGCACCTCTGCCATTTCGAGCCAAAAGATGAGCACACTCCCTTCTGGCTGTGAGTAGAGGTGGCTTGACAGCTTGATGGACCATGTCATTCGAAGGATGAAATTCAAGAAGATGACCATGGGGTATACTGGAAGAGGGTATAGGAGCACCGCACGGAGCCCGTATGGATACGGCGCATCACGACGCCACGTGGCGTCGAATGATGAAGACACCTGGTCTAGCGAAGAGGATTCATGTGATCTGTTGGTCGATGTAGCATTTAACTGTCGCGATCTCAGTGATCCTTCTCGTGACCCGGTTGACCTCAAGACCAAGAGATCAAGACCCCAGTCGTTGGTCAAGTCCCACCAAAACGAATACAACGAATTGATAACGACTGACATCAACCTAGTCGAGTATAAGGTAGGTGGGGCGATCCAGAGAACGCCGAGGACCAACATACCAAAGACGAAAGAGGGGGTGTTCACCATGCCATCCCTGTTGCGTAGCGGAATTCTCGTGAGTTTGCAGTAGGTCTAAGATCACGATTCTTTGGGCAGCAGAAAGGAATATCACGGGGAACGAAGAAGCGTATTTGATAGCATTGAAGAGTGGGCGGCGGCTCGAGTTCGTCGGAGAATAGTACTCGATAAGACATTGGCGTAAACGAATCAGGTAAGGCAAGCTGGTGTGTCTCAGCGTCAAAGAGGCTAGAATTAAAGGTGAGATCTTACCTCATGAGGCATGGTAGTATCCACCGGTACCAGCCATCCTGCGATGGAAGTTGCAACAGACTACCCCCCGGAAGCAGCATGCACAACGACAACCACATATCGCCGAGGACTTTTGCGAATGATGTCAGCACGTCGGCGAATACGACATCCGAGAAATATATAGAGCTATTAGAGCCAGGAAAGAGGCACCTCGCAGCGGTACTAAAGGGGAAGACATCAGAGATACGCGTCACAAATAGAGTAAAATCACGAACAAGAGGAACCAATCGCGCTCCCGTTTGTGCAAGACATCATACGGACACACGAGCACTGTCACCACGCCGAGAATGCATACGGCGGGGACATATCTAAAAATATCCACGAGGGCGGTATCTGACCGTGTTGCTACTCGAAATACAAGCCAAGCAACGGAACACCAGGCCGTGTATCCGACGAAGACTCGGTAAAGAGGCAGATAGAAGGAGCGGGCGGAGAGGTGTTCACTAGACGAGGGGGACCTGAGGGGAAGGTGGCTGGTGCTTGCATGGAATTCTAACGCGCTGGGCCCATCAACACCTAGCAGCTGCAACCCATGGAGATTTGTTGCCCATCCCAGCAAACCCAACCCGACGAGGAACAAGACGCGAAAGGGAAGAGGAAACGTGGCCACAAGAGGTACTTCGACGTTGACGTCCATCACGAGCTTGAGGGGGCAGACAGTTCAAAGCATGCGGACTTGGGTCAAAGAACGAGCTCGACGTTGGCAAGGAGCGCGACGTAAAATCCTTGAACTGCCAGTGGTTGAACGAACTGCGGTGAACTGCGGTGAACTGTGATGGACAGGTTGATTGGCACTACGCCATCACGTGGCTATTCATTGTCATGTCTATTTCGCTTCAGCAGCTACATAGGAGGGTAAACCTGGTGCAGTAGGCTGTCCTTTACACATTTTGACCTCGCAATTGCGTAAAAATCAATGCACTGTGATAATGTCGTGCGTGCGACTGTTCTTGCTAGTAATAGTACCCACTTCTGGCCGATAGCTTGCTGTAGCTTGATATCTAGGACGGGGTCTTCTTATCTCACGTCCACTGAGATATTCAATATAAATGTTGCTGAACTTTTTGCGCGCAAGATCCAAGCTAGTAAGACTGCAAGGACCTGCCACGTCCAATTCAGCTGAATTCCGTTCACGTAAGCAGAGCACAATCAGCAGACCACCACCACCACCATGGCAGACAAATCTGGGGCATACGCCGCAAAGGCAGGCGACACGGACTTTAGGAAGAAATGGGACAAGCAAGAATACGCAGAACGAGCGCGAAAGAAAGACGAGGAAGAAAGAGAGCGTATGCAGGAGAATGAAGAACGCATGAAACAGGGTGCGTCACCGTCCGTTCTCGATTCCCTATCGTATCCCTCTCTCTCTCAACACGCATCGCGCGCGTGCGCCATCACCATTCAACAGGTAAAGCACCCAGAAAAGGCCGGAAGGAAGATGTGCCCAAACCCACAGAGCTCATGAAACGTCGCGAAAGTTCGCTGGAGCTCGACAGGAACCTCGGTAAGACGATGGTTGTACAGAATCCAGGCGGTCGCGGTCCTGGTCAGCCTGGTTTCTACTGCGAGACATGTAACCGGACGTACAAGGACACTACTGGGTACCTGGATCACATCAACGGCAGATCTCGTGAGTTCATTTCGTTTTCGTATTCTTGGGAAGGAAGCTGATGGTATTACTGAGACCTCCGGAGGTTGGGGCAAACAACTCGTGTGGAGCGCTCAACAGTAGAGCAGGTTCGCGAACGGATAGCCCTTTTGCGGGAAAAGACGAAAGAAGCATCCACCGCAAAATCATTTGACTTTGACAAACGATTAGCAGAACTCAAGGCCCAGGAGGCCACCCGACGTGAAGAAAAGAAAGCCCAGAAACAAGCCCAGAAAGAGCAGGCACGAATACTTCTTGCGAAAGAATCTACCATGGAAGTCGACGATGAAATGGCAGCTATCATGGGCTTTGGAGGCTTTGGCTCAACCAAGAAATGACCGTCGAAGCCTTGGAGACATTTCATTCTAGATCTGTACTAAGATCTTGTATTTCTATCGTATCACCAGCACTCTACGGACGTTCTATACTCCAGTTACACCTCCTGTCATTCTACTTGCTACCTTGAGGTATTGTACACGGTTTCTTCTTTCGCTTTACTACTGCTACAGCTTCCTCTACCCAGCTCTTACCAATGTCAAGGAGAATCTAGCATCAGCAACCTCTTGCTCCTCCTCGATGATCAGATTTCCACCGTTCCGTTCCTGAATATCAACCGGGACGCTCCTCACCGTCTTCAGGATAAACTCTGCATGCTCCTTGAGGGCGTCGAGCAGCTCCGCCCCCGACCCATCTTCGAACTTGTAATATACGTCGACGTCGTCCGTCGCTTGCAACCCCGCCTTTTTCCTCAGCTTTTGTACCCGATTGATCAACTCTCTCGCGAGCCACTCGCCCATTAGTTCCGGGTGAACCTGTACGTCCAGTCGCACGACCACATCATTGTCCGTATGCGTCGAGTATTGGCCCTCGGAGGCAGGCGGCAGCTCGAGATATCGCTGGACCGTCAAATCACCCGCAACGAGCTCGATGCCGTCCACTGTGAGTTTACCACTGTCGATGTACGTTTTCACGGCATCGCTCGGGATGTTGGGGAGCGCGTTCTTGACGCGGGCGAGGTCTTTGCGAAGTTTGCGACCCAAGACACCCCAGTCTGCAACGGCGCGATAGCGCACGCCGGACATGGATTCGTCAGAGGTGAAGATGACATCACGCACGTTGAGCTCGGAGAGGATGTATCGCTGAAGAGATGACACGTCTGCAATGTACTGTGCATCGGGGTGGAAGACCAAAAGTTCTTTCAATGGGGTCTGTTTTGAGTCACGGGTCAGCCATCCAACCCTTTGGTAACACGGGGAGCGTCACGAAGAGAACGGACCTTGAGGGAGAGGTTATGCCTCTCGCGGATGTTTCGAGTGAGGTCGATGACAGCCTTCATCCGTTGTACTTGTCGCTCGATCTCGGCATCAAAGTATTCTTCTTTCACTTCAGGGAAGCTCAGGAAGTGGACCGAACGAGGATCGGGGATCGATGGGTCTTCTGGTATATAGTCCCGTAACGTCTGATACAGGTTTTCCGTCAAAAATGGCGTGTAGGAAGACTGTCACAAGCGTCAGCGCCGAGCAAATTCAAAAGACGACAACCTCGGTCCTGACGAATACTCACCATCGTACGGCACAATGTAAGCAGCGTTTCGAACAAGGTGTTCAATGCGCCAATCGTGTCCTCCGTACCGTCCTCGCCCTTTAACCTTCGTCTGTTGAATCGAATGTACCAGTTCGTCAGTTCGTCGACGAGATCCAAGAGGCGCGGGAGGATGCTGTAAAGCCTATACGCGGCCATCTCCTCACGGAACAACAAGATGAGGGATTGACAACGTGCGAGGATCCACCGATCCATGACATTGTTCGAGAGCGGTGCGTGGGGGTTATACTTGAACTCGATTCTAGTCGTCTTTTGCAAGAGGTTCGCTTGACCGAGGAAGAAACGGAAAGCGTTCACCCAGGGGAGCATAACGCGAGAGACGACGTCGTGCACGCCTTCCTCGCGGAACCGAAGGTTCTCACCACGGACGATGGGCGAGTTCACCAGGAACATCCTGGAAAGACAACGTTTAGCTTCCTAAGTTTTGGGGGCACCGTCTCATTTCCGCTCAAGCGTGAAACACAAACCTGACAGCATCAGCACCATACTTTTCGAACATCAGGTTCGGATCGGGGTAGTTTCTAAGGCTTTTGCTCATCTTCTTGCCGTCAGCAGCCAGGACGAGACCGGTGACGATCAAGTTCTTCCACGGCGCTCTACCGAACAAATGGGTCGAAAGCACGAGCAGCGTGTAGAACCATCCTCGCGTCTGATCTATACCTTCAGACACGAAATCTCCAGGGAAATTGTGCTCGAAAAACTCCTTGTTTTCGAATGGGTAGTGGACCTGGGCGTATGGCATGCTGATGCCCAGATCACTTTCTGGCTGGACGGGAGTTCGATGGGATGGATGCTTACCTGCCTGACTCGAACCAACAATCAAATACTTCCTCGACCCTCTTTAGGACACCCTTTCCCTTTTGCGAGGGAATGGTGAGGTGGTCGATCTTGTCTCGATGGATATCGGTGATGCCAGTTGCGCCAGTCAACCGCTCCAATTCCTCAATGGAACCGACGACGACGACCTAGGAAGAATTTGTATCTATTACTACACCATCGGCAACGAATGTCACAACCAAACACACCTCCTCAAAGTCCTCGCTCGTCCACAACGGCAGCGGAGTCCCCCAGTAACGATTTCTTGAGATGTTCCAATCGCGTGCATTAGCAAGCCAGTTGCCGAAGCGGTTATCACCAACAGATTGAGGAACCCTAGTTCGTTCAGTCAGGAGGGGATATCAAAAAGGCCATCCAGGTTTCTTACCACAACGTATCCTTGTTGTTAGCGACGAGCTGGTCTTTGATGGGTTCCACTCTTACGAACCAAGAGGGTATCGCACGATAAATGAGAGGGGTTCCGGATCTACAAACAATGTTCGATCGGGACTTGTCTGATCGACGGATTCGTGAAAGTACATACCGCCAGCAGTACGGGTAAGAGTGATTGATGGTAGATTGAACGACCAGACGTCCCTTGGCCTTCAGGTACTTCATAATTTCCTTGTCCGCCGCCTACATGAACGCCACGTCAGCGGAGGCGAAACAACTAGACGACCGTGTGCTGACTGACCTTGATGTGCATGCCCTCGTAATCCGTGACTGGTTTGACGAATTTACCAGCGTCATCTAGAGGACAGGGTGGCATCTCATCCGCGGCCACGATACCATTCTCCCTAGCGATGCGGTGATCGTCCTCACCAAAGGCTGGTGCTTGTTGGACGATCCCTGTACCATCCTGGTCGGTAACATACGTATCGGTAACGACGACAAATGCTCGGTCTTCGTACTGCGGACGAAACGCGTGCGTTAGGTTCTCAACGCCCCAGTCAAGATATTCCTCTCACCTGCTCAGTGAAGTACTCAAAGAGCGGTACATATCGCCACCCTTTCAAATCTGCACCCTTGAACGTCCCAACTTTCTTGAACTTGGCTTTCTTTGGATCCTTGTATAGCGTCCCAAGTAGTTTTTCGCAAAGAATGTAGTTCGTGTCCTTTTCTTCATCGTAGATCTTGATATATGTGAACTCGGGATGAACGCACAGCGCTAGATTCGATGGCAGCGTCCATGGGGTCGTCGTCCACGCCAGCAGTGCCGTGGTGGGATCATCGACGAGCTGAAAGGCAACCGTAACTGCCGGATCGTTGACGTCCCGATAATCCAACCCAGCCTCAAAGTTGGACAACGGCGTCGTACACCCAGCTGAATACGGCATCACCCGCGTACCGCGATACACCATCCCCCCTTTCCAAAGCTCCGAAAACGCCCACCAGATGCTCTCCATAAACGTCGTGTTCAACGTCTTGTAGTCATTATCGAAATCGATCCAGCGGCCCATGCGTTCAACGGTTGCGCGCCACTCGGACGAGTAACGCATCACGATCGCACGGCATTCGGCGTTGTAGTTGTCGATGCCCATTTTCAGCACGTCTTCTCGACCGGTGATACCCAACTTCTTATCGATCTCGTGTTCGACAGGTAGACCGTGGGTGTCCCAGCCGAATCGACGGGTGACATGATGACCCGTAACGTGCGCATATCGCGTTACGATGTCCTATACAAGACGTACGGATTCAGTACGACATCGACGTTGGAGTCTTTTTCACACAGCCAAATCACGAGACCAAAATCGCACCTTGATGGTACCGGCCAGTAGATGTCCATAATGCGGCAAGCCGGTGGCAAAAGGCGGTCCATCGAAGAAAACGTACTCGCGCTTCCCTTCTGAAAGTTTTACGCTCGTTTGGAACGCGTCGATTTCGCGCCAGTATGCGATAACTTTTTCTTCCTCCTTGGGGAAGCTGAACGGTTGTGATACTGTGCAGATCGGTCAGATGGGATGATGGAGGGAGATACGCGACATACTGTCGTGCTTTGGGAATGACATGATTACCGATGTAGTGTCTCTGGTGTTGGAAACACGTTTTGAAACCGGTCTTGAACGCGAAGCAAAGCTTTATGCACTGCCAATATCTAAAATGACGCATGACTCGATCTTCAGAATGACTCGCGGATCACAAAAAATACCACGCATTGCTTACCGTACCTTGAGTAGACCGAGTCAAGTCAAGCTCTGCTGATCAGATGAAAAGAACAACCAAGTAATTAAAAGGGCGTTCACTGCGAGCAAAATCTTATGACTCGGAGAGGGAGAGATCAGTGAGCCTTGCACGTGACGTTGAGTCAATTTCCAAGCCTAGTAGCATGATTCAGAGCTGGGGTCCGGCTCAATGACCAGCGATGATATTACCGATGCTTCGAAGAGCTACGAGAATAAATACATAGATATCATAGACACACCACCTCTACTGATGGATCTCCATCAAACAAGTCCTACGACTCCACCGTACGAGCCGCCCACGCCGCATCCAACCGGTCCAACACCCCCTGTACCTCCTTCACCGCTGCCTTCCGCTGCACCCTCGCCTCCGGCCAATCGACCCCAGACTTGTGCAATGCATCCAGACGAAGAAGGGACTGCAACAACAATTCTGAGAGTCGGGTATGATCCAATGGCGTCGGCAACCCCGCGGACTCGGCATGCGTCACCCCGCACACCGACGTAGCATCCCCATCCTCGCCTTTGCCGGAGCGCACCCCCAAGGACGGCGCCAGCGCCCGAACAAACGCATCCACGTCCGGAACGAGCGTCTCCCTCACCTTCTCCAACTCCGTCCGAATCGCCACAATCGTCCCTTGTTCCGTCTGCGGTGTCGACTTGGGGGTCATTGACGCACTAGCAGTGGATTTTTCAGGCGCGAGCGTCTGCCCACCGATCAACGCGATCACGGCGTTTTCGTTCAGTTTATACGTCGATACTGTGATCCTCCGGACGTGAGCGTCTTTGGATACCAAACGAGCAGACGAGACAGGACGTACGTGGAGCGGTATCCTCCTTCATCACTGCACCTTTATACACCAGCTTGAACGACCCCACTGGGAGATGGGTATACGCCGCCAAGTCGGCGCGGAGTTTGCCCAGTGGGGTGTTGAGTGGTGGGATTGGGAAATGGAGGACGTCGCGACCCCATTTAACGTGGATCATGTTGTGAAAGGCACGACGTGAACGAGTGCGGGTGCGGGTGTGGGTGTGGGGGGTGTCACGGTATTCGGAAAAGATGGAACGAACGAGTGCGAGGGCCGCACGGAAAAGCAGCACGAGGCTGAGTGCGACTGAGGATGATAGTGTGTCAGATCTGAACGTGTACTGGAATAAAAGTGAACGAATCACCAGAATAAAGTGGAGACAGCTTGATCAGGCTTGATAGCTGGCGATTCGAGTCCGGGATGAAACCTGTGTGGGACAATGTCGGAAGCAGAAAAAGAAACCACAGCGTGGCACTCCCGCTTTGGCCGATAACCCCCTGTCTACTTCTTCACACCGAGATAAGATTTTGATCAACAGTACCATTTCTACGAGGTACAAGAAGGAATCAATAAACCTTGGACCAGTGGAACCAGCTATCACGACGCTCAACAAAAAAAAAAAAAAGTAACCAGATGATGACCGACAAGCAAACCATGAATGATGCCCACAAAGGAAAAGGAAAATAGTGTAGCTAAGAGTTGGTAAGTAGATTCGGGAATGTATGTATGTGACGAGTATGGAAGGGGTATTAAACGACCAGCGTTGGTAGTGTACATGGTGATGCCCGAGAATAGAGAGGGATAAGCGCGATATATGTTTGTGTCTGTGTGGCTACCCGAAGGGTAGCCAAGTGGGTGAGTTGAAAACTGATGCAGTCAAAACAACATCTGCATCGCATAGTTTGCCATGGCTTGCGCATCACGATAGACAAGTCCGTTGCGATAATGAAATGGCATCTTAAGTGACAGGTGGATCTCGATGTCGCATGCCTGACACGAGCTGTCATGGATCATCGGTCGCGAGGCGAATAGCGTGGAGATGGGGTAGTCCTCGAGAGGGTGTCACAAGGTGAAAGCATCGTCTGGGCACTGAGCTCACTCGTAGATTGCAAACCCACGCCTCCCCCGTTCTCGCCACTCGATTGCGCGCGCCGCCCACTCTGCCATATCGACTTCGCGCTCTGCGTCCATCTTCATCCACGGGTGTGCCTGCGACACATAATCAGCATATGCATCATCTAGGAACAACATGGAGGCGATACTCACAAGCAGATCAGGATATGTTGCCCGCTCATCCGCGTTTTTGATCAAGCACTGCCTTACCCAATCACGTGCTTCAGGAGACCATTTCCTTCCAAGAGGCCTTCCGTCACCGTTTTCGTTCATGTCTGCAGTCAGGGGGCCATCAAGGACTTCATCGGGAGTGTCGTCGTCGTCATCTGGGAGTCCAGGTGCTTCACCGTCGACGATGGCACTGAGCTGCGCGAACACGTTTTCGTAGGTTTCAGGGGGGTATGGATACCTGAGATGGATTGTAAGACAGGACAGGGTGGAGCGTAGTGAGAGAAAGGTATTCACTTTCCCCTAGCAATTTCCACGATCGACAGACCGAGAGACCACACATCAGCGCTGACGGTATATGAAGTAAAGGCATCGTCAACGTTTGACGAGGAGGGTGAGGGTGAGGATCCTTTTATGCGCTCGGGCTGTGAATTGCGACCAAAAATAGGATCAATAACAATGCCCGATGGCAGAATGGTCAACGTGGTGGACAACCGCAGTAGGGGTGACTCACAGCCATATAACTCTGGCACCCAACATTGGTGCGGGCGATGCTTTTTTCGAGTTGCCCGCTCACACCGAAGTCGCACAGCTTGATTTCGCCTTTACGGTTGACGAGGACGTTGGTCGGCTTCACGTCACGGTGCATGACACCCAATTGATCTTTGAGGAAGGCGAGGCCTTTGGTCATCGACGACGCGATGCGTCTCAAGTGTTGCTCTGCCAGAGGAGCGGGGCTGGAAGTCCAGGCAGAACCTGGGCTGGACGAAATGCTGGGTGGGAGGGAGACGTTCCCGTTTGGGAAGCAACATAGGGAGGCGAGGGAACCACCATCCATGTACTCCATGCAATAGTAGACGCAAGATTCGACAAAGAAAGCACCATAGAACTCGACGATGAACGGGCTTACGGCGCGGTGGAGGATATCAAGCTCCATAAGGATACCGTTAAGCCTTGTGGAGTCGAGTTCTAAGCGAATTTCCTGAAGCAAGTGCAAACAGAAACGGGGGTCAATGATTGAATGACGTATGGGGTCAGGGAGTACCTTCATGGCCATTGCGACATTAGTTGGTCTATGAATGACTTTTTTTACGGTTCCATAGTTGCCTCGACCGAGTTCGTGTTCGAGAAGAAGTTGCTCCATGTTGATCGAAAATGAAGACCCATTTGAAAAATCGACGCCGGAGGCGTGGATGACAGCCTTTCCGGCGAAATTGAGCCGACCAGATGGATCGCTGATCGGAAAGTCGAAGATGAGAAGGACGGGAAAGAAGAAAGTGGGGACGTACACGATTTTGTTGAAGTTCGCGAAGGGGGTATCAAAGGTAGAGGGGGCACGACGACAAGCATCGGCTAAGGAAGGTCTGCCTGCTCCAAGGCCTGCATTTGCGGCACCGATGGCTGCGTCTGGATTGATATCAGACAACTTGAATCCGGGCTTGTTGCGTTTGGCGGAAGGAGGGGCGGGAGCGCCACGACCTCGAGGGGCAGATGGGGAAGGGAATGAGTTGGGTTGGTGAATGGGAGGGCGTTGTACGTCATCTAAATTTGTGCGCTGCAAGGCTTGTGCAGCGGAGTCGATGGAGAAGGAAGCGGAACCCGGAGGGCCAGGTGAGCCGCGGTTGAGCATCTGACCGGGGAAAGTCATGAAGCAAGGACAAATGAAAAAGGACGAGACGTACGGCGATCATCTTTGCCTGGAGAGAGGGAGGAATGGGAGCATTTCCTGTTCTGTTTGAGAGGAGGCCGCTGAGGGTGTTTCTCGGAGCTGGACCAGGCTGGTTGGGAGACTGCGGACGGTTTGGTTGCCTCTGGGAGGCGAGTGGCAATGGGAGAGGTCTGGATGGAGATGGTTGTGGAGGGGTGAGGGAGTCGTGATCATGGCCGGTGTGCTGCATTGGGAACCGGGTGAGGACAGGCTAGTCGGCTTCGCGAGGACGTGGAGGAAACAGCGATAATCGAGATTTCCATATATACTCGACTCATCATCCATCAACTCGACTGTGGTCACATGTCACGCTCTCACCCCCCCACAATGGAACTCGTCCGTGTTGCCCCGCAGCCTCGTCACTCGCTGTGCATTCAACGCCATCTCCGCGGTTGATATGGATATGAGATTGACACGCGAGCACCTCCCTGGCCATACTAACCTGCTGTGTGAAGTGGGCTTTCATCTCCGTGGTGAATATACCCTGGGTGGATG
>JBBPRD010000593.1:0-11649 GCA_038092855.1 Boletus piedmontensis | reverse complement strand
GGGTGGTAAGGCGAGGCCTCGAAAGGCCAAGACACAGCCCGAGAGAAATCCATCGAGCGTGATGTCCCAGCAACGGGAGTCGCGTGGCCATCGGAGACCGCGACAAAGGGAGGACACCAATTGTCAAGTACACAAATCATGAAAACGTATGAAGAATATGCTATATGTCGTATGGTATCGCGTGGTGAGTGGGCCCAGTTCATCCAAGGCCCGAGATAATAATATAAAGTTGCCATCAGACTATGTGATATGGGATTTAGATTCGCTATGCATTTTTGAAGGTTATTTTAAGCCGCGGCGTATCGATCAAGTGGTCATATATGTTGTGCCGGAGAACTGAGATAGCTATCTCTCGCGTCTGCAATCTCATACTATACTGCCATGTGAACCAGTCTTTTTTTTCCTGTTCATGATTATGACCTTCAGGATCGGACTTATCTGACTGGTCACGATGTATCGCACCTGAGTAGCGCTTACGCCACGCACCGACTTGCTCTTAATAACATCACACTGCCTGGACTACATACATCTTCAGGGGCAGCGTGACAGGCTGACGGTGGCGTACTCAACTTGTATCTTCCCGGCCTTGGCAGGTTGTTAGAAATTATACCGTAGATTCAAGTTTAGTTTCGCCTTTACCACATTTAGGCCAATCCTAATTACGGATGCGGCAGCTGTCGTGTCTTGCCTGAGTTGCCTCTAGCCACCCTGGCACCCAGCGCCCAGTGTTTAGTCGCTCCTTCGCTTTTGCACTTGCCTATCTTACATCTTCATACCCCAACAGTTTAATCCGCTGCAGTAGTCGCATGCAACACGCTACATGACACATCGCTGCCTGAAATCTGATAGCCTGAGGCCACCTCATTTCCGACGGCCCCGCTCTGACTGCTCAGCCGAGCAGGCCATTGCTCTCTAACCAACCAGCGTTCAGAAATAGACCAGCATCAGCTCATGCAGTGTCGTAGTGTAGGCACGAGCTGCATTCAGCTCACTCAGATGCAGGGCATCGGCAAGTGCTGGGCGCCCAAAGTCGGTGAAAAAAAAACCCTCATTGAATGCCGTTCGATCCGTTCTCCCAGCCAACCACGAACCACCAAAGGTGCGTGATGCATTGTGACTTGCAGTAGCGTGGAGACAAGAACTTTCCCCACCGGTCGTGAACTTGAACGCCTGTGCCTTGTATTCGCTTGAGCGTGATCAGCACCGCCACAACCACATCATCCGCGTTCGTTTTTTCGCTTGCCGGTACGGGGAGCATATCGGACTTATTCAATTCCGATGGCACTGGCGAAACTCAGAGGTTCTTCTACATACTTAAACCGCCCGGGATTCCCCCTCAAAAGAACGATTATACAAACATTCTCACCAGTCAACTCTCAAGCTTTTCGCTCTTCCGCTTTATCACACAACTTTTCTTCAGCGGAACAAACCTGAATTTGTAAGAGGAGTCCTCATCATTGCTCCCTGGCCTCGCTAACTATGCTACAGCAACAGCCAGAATGACCACATCCACCGAAGGGGGCAAGCCCAAGGGACCTGTCTTCCTGCAGGAGGATGCGCTCGAGGTGCTGCTGGGTGTGAGGCATACGCAGCAAGCTTTGAACCACCTTATCATGCATGATACATCCCTATTCGATCCGACAATCGGTGATGCCAGTTGCGAGCAGCGCGTCGGCTTTGTCCTCGATACACTTGAGAGGGTGACGAGATTTCTCAAAGACCATAACGCGTCGGAAGAGGCTCAGAGATTGGTCGCTGCATATAATGCCGCGCACAAGAACGACAAGGCAGATACCCAGGTCAAGACAGTTGCAGATGCCAAAGGCGCCGAGAACGACAAAGCATATGATGCCATGATCAAGGTGTTAACAGGCTATCTTGGGGCCAAAACGGTCAGATACGTGAGCCTCTGCTACACCTTCACGGTTTCGAGGACCTTGAGCTACGACGAGTTCAGGTTCTCCTTCTCGTACCGGGCCAAAAACTTTTTCGCGACCAGCACGCCAGAAGCCGAAGAGACGAAGAACCAGAAATTTCTTCGCAATCACGAAATGCCGCTTCGATACGAGCTAGCAAGCCTTTCAACCAGCTATTTTGAGCAGAGGACCGCGGAATTACCTCGCGTTAATTTCAGTCCGCCTGACTTTGGCGACAAACCAAAGAAACGGTTCTATGTGGAAGAACAACTGATGGAAGCAGACCATTTCATGCGTTCGGTCGTCCCAGTTCAAGATGGGGATGACATCCCGTTGTTGACAATCTACAACCAGTTCCGTGCCATCGGTCTCCAGGAGTTCAACGCTGGCCGTGGGATCATCATCTCGGTTCGTCGCATCCAACTCAATGCTATCGGTGGTCGTGAAGAAGACAATCCATTCGAGGTCGAGGTTGACGTGCCCGAACCTTCCGGGTTCACCTACTCGCATGGAGATGCCCGCGCCTTGCTCTTCAAGCCAAATTGTGAGACGGGCCGCTTTGAGATCGCAACAAACACCACACTCAAAGAAAGGGAGACGCCATATGTTTTCATTGATGCCTGGAGTACATACCTTGAAGGATCGACCGGAGGTGGCTTGGACTCTGCAGACCATGATAAATATTACGAAGCACTTTCGAAAGCTGATCCTTGGTGGATGGTCCAGCAATATGCGGCGACCCATCCAACTTACACCGGCAAGGCCAAAGACAAGAGCCCCGATTACGGCCCGGTCTATCATGCCGTATGCCAGCCACAGGATAAGACCTTTTCCTTCGATCGCGAGCACTGTGAGGGGTTCAGTCTCAAGATGAACGCTATAGGAGATCAACGTCCAAACCTGGCGGATGAATGGAGGATGGCCAGCCTTATGGGGGCGGCCCGCGGATTGACCAACTGCCAGGAAGTGAGGATGGGCGACCGCCATGGGGGGTGCTACGTGCGCATTGACCGCCCTGTCGACTTCCAGATCGAGCATGTCCATTCCTTGACGTTCAATCAGGTGGAGGCTCGGTGCAAGGAATTGAATGATCTGCATGCCAAAGCCAACAACGCGACTATTGGCCGCTACGTCGTCCGGATGAATGAACGTGGTGTCAGTTGCACCAACAAGGACTTTGCAGATGCGCTAAGTCGAAACAAGAACGACAAGGGTAGAAGGAAGGTCTACTTGGAGAAATACCCTCAGAATGCGCCATTCATGTCCAAGTGATTTGGTTGAGAGAAGTGCACGATCATTTTATTTCTCATCACTTTTGTCGCTTACTTATTTACACCCATTTGCAAAAATAATGATACCGAAAATAGATAGGATAGTGAGACTTGGTGAAATTTGAGTATGCTAACCCTACCTCGCCTTGCTTTCTCCTCATCCCTTGAGAGCGTAAACAATACAAAAGCACAGAGTATTTTATGGATTCCAACATTTTAGATCTTTATGCCTCTCCTAGTCCCAATTTCCAGCAAGGTTCCTTCTCAATCTCACGCAGCAAGTCACCCAAATTCACCACCATCATTGATACGTCAAAACAACGAGCTTGATGAGAGCATCGTGAACACGATAATCTATGCAGGTGGCCAGCCCAAATTGATTTTGAGTCTACTCGGGGCTCAAACTCGCTGTAGGAACGATTCTACCTTCCTTTCACTCGTCGCTGCTTACGGGAGACTCAACTCGCACTGACAGGCCACGGTTGATCTGCGTGTCACTTTGCGTCAAATGGGTATTGCCAGGATTCTGGTATTATTGTGCATTCAGCTCTTTGAAATCCCGTTCTTGCTGTGCTGGTGGACAACTGCGGGGTAAAAGAAGAACTGTCATCGCCATCCGATAGCGTTGATCATCGATGCGGAATGTAGTGGTTGTTTCGTCACTCCCCGGATTCACCCCGATGGATTTGCAGCGTGTGCGACAAATTGCTCAGTGCGCAAAGTCGGACCTCCGAGTGATCGAGTCGACGTATCGCTCATCCCGGGCGTGACTACGGAAGTACACTATGCCTCTGGTTTTAAATGCGTATCTGCTTGCTTGATGGTGCGTTCCATCCTTGCGACACACTGGTAGAACAAAACGTGATCATTGTCCCTAGCCCGAGCGATCGCGACTCACTCGCCTTCCGCGCTTCCAACTCGGAAAATGGTTCGTGAGACGACCAACGTCTCCACGGCATCACCATCCAAGAATGATATCCAGTCCTCGTTTATCTTCGCACAGACGTGTATCTGCCTTCTTCTCTCCGCCCTCGAGCTATCGTCTGTCTCCACGGCACTTCATACCATCGCGCACGCGAGCTGCGGGTTTCCCACATTGTCTGGGTCGGCTCCGGATACATTTCGTGGACTGCATTCCTCCTAATGAGTGGTGGTCTGGCTCAAGCATTCTGTCGGCGGCCTGTTGTCTTGATAACCGTAGGTTTCTTTGCACTCGGCAGTGGCATCTGCGGCGGTGCGAACAGTGTGAATAATATGATCATCGCAGGCAGAGCCTTACAAGGTTTTGGCGGAGAAGGCATTCAATTCCTCATGAGCATCATCTTGGCTGATATCGTCTCACTGCAAGAACGTGGTGTCTACGCCGGGTTGTTTGGGCTGTGAGACCTTGGCTCAAATGGATGCGACTCCGACCGATACCTTCACCCTCGTTCTCTAGCGCTTGGTGTCTAGCCGCTTCGATCGGTCCTGCCGTCGGGGGCAACCCCGCTTCACAGGGCTAATGGCGCTCGCTTTTCTGTACGTGCGATACCAATGCTCACGACTTGAATAGGCACGCTCAGACGAGTAGACCTCAACCTCCTCATCTCACTCATCCCCTGTCTCTCGGTCGTCCTCTTCGATCTACCCTCTCTCTCCGGCATTTACCGAGACAAGCTCAGACGCATGGTATTGGCGAATATTGTCGCGTACACGATCGGATTAACATGAAGGGGTACCATCGCACCGTGGGGTTCGGCCACGATACTCGTTCCGTTTGTCCCTGACTTCGTCGGTTTTGTGGTCTTTATTGCACACGAGGCTACTCTTGCAACACATCCCCTCGTATGCGAATTTTCTGTCTTCTTTTTTCGAGTGCAACATCTCATCGTATCATTCATGGCGCAGGTTCCGCTGGCGCTGATTACTATCAATGGGTAAGCGGTCTATTTTGGTGACTCCCGCCATCGCCCCTCGCCATGATCCTGTGCCCGTTAGATACGTCTAGTCGTTATACATCTCTCTCAACACGTTGGCCGTCGTCTGAAAATCTATCCAAATAACGATACCATCCACACCTGGTCTCCTTATCCACCCCCACATCTTTGCCTTTCCCCATAGATTTCTTACCAGTTTCAAGCCTGCAAAGACGTCTCGCCCCGTCCTACTGTCCGGCATTTACACCCTCGGTCTCTGCGCATTCGCGCCAGCCGCCATCCTCGCTGGTCTGTCAGTGAACGTGGCGAGCCGATACAGGCATCAGATGCAGGTTGTGTGGGTGACTGTTCATTGTCAAGAGCTTGGTGAGCGCCCCCACGTCGTACGATGGGCGCGATGGGAATCAAGATCGGAACGTCGGGTGGGGTACTTGGTCCTGCTTGGTTTTGACACCAAGTACTGTATGTACCTCCCCCGTTCATTCGTTCTTCCGTGCATTGTCCCATATAAACCTTTCTCATCTCGAGATCCGGCTGACAGCGCTGCCACTTTCCGCGCCAGGGCGTTGTACACGACAGCCGTGTACCCCATTCAAACACCGTTGTCAGTTATCCAAAACGCACCTGCCCTCGCGTGAATATGGTTCCTCCGTTTGCTTGTCAGTGTGACCATCAAACTCGTCATCCACGCACGGATCGCTTGTCCCACTGGATGATGTTTGGGTCTTGGATGTCACGATTGGGAGCACCGTCCTCCAAGGCGAGCTTTTAAAGCCTCAAAGGCGATCCTCACGTCGTTTATCCAATCCGTCACATAAGGCGTCCCCACCCTATGCGCGTTCATTCCAGAGCTCTCCACGCTCGCTCCATCCGTCAGGTCAGAGAAACCGCGTTTGCGCGTAGTCTGGCGATATTGTGGCAAGTCTTGGCGGCGGTCTATGGTGTCAGAGATGTGGCGTCGTCGTTTATGAGAGGACTTCCGCTGGGTCACACGTCCGATGCGACCTGGGCGGTCGAACACACGGACAAGGACCAGGACAAAGAGGCGGCAACTACATGCCAGATACGGAAGGATACGGTTTAGTGCTCGGCATGGGTTATCCCAACTGAAACTGCATCGTATAGCTTTCTTGGTTTTGCATCCGTCTACACGTGGTATCGTCATCATCCTGTGCTCAAACGATCCACCGTTCCTTGTATTGTAACAACTATCCAAAAAAGACGGCGTGAAAACGTCAGTTGCGTATTGTCGTCCCACGCTCCTCCCAAGTGAGATACCGGGACGGAAGCCACTCGGGCTGTGTCCACTCTGTGCCCGCTAACTCTGCCACGATCATCTGTGC
The DNA here is from genome assembly GCA_038092855.1 of Boletus piedmontensis. NCBI lineage: Eukaryota > Fungi > Basidiomycota > Agaricomycetes > Boletales > Boletaceae > Boletus > Boletus piedmontensis. The sequence continues at coordinate 5,203 of JBBPRD010000593.1, read as the reverse complement.
GATCACTTCGGCGCTGGAAAGAGGGGGATAAAAACGGAAGTTTCATCTGTCCAAAGTAGAGCACACGATGGAGGAAACGGCTTACCATCCGAACGCACGCGGCATACCGTGCCCCGAATAACCAGCGGCGATAAATTGGCCTGTGTACCGCGTGACATTGCTCCCTTGTGCCACAGGCAATTTGTCGACAGGTCCGACCTGAGGGAGTCATCGAACGCATTCATGTACATGTTGGACAAACCGACGATCAAACGTACAAACGGATCTCCGATCGCCGTATAAGCCATGATTCCTGTCTAGAAAAGGAGCATGATCACGCACATGAGACCTAGGCTATCCACACACACACATGTACGCACCCATTCCATCTCGGGCTCTCGCCCAGGTTCAAACTTGCCTTCAAACACTGCAGGCAAAAACGCCCGGAGGATTTTCCCGATTTTGGGATGACATGTGGAATCGTCATCGACGTACGTTTCGAAGGTGGGGCTGGCAACTTCACGCGCGCCGCCGAGGATGATGAGGGGTTTTTCATTGGCTGTCTTGAGTGGACGCGGAAACCAGTATTCGAAACGCTGTGCATGGTGAGTGTTTCTTTAGTCACGCGTCGTGTACGGTGTGCATGCAGCTTTAAACGGGGATAAAGGCAGAGGGAAGAGAAAAAGGCGGAACGAATATGTCTATACCTCGTTTCCAGTCCAACTGTTGATCTTGATCTGGTCCGTACTGACAGACGCACGCGTCGCAATGACTTGTCCACGAACGGGCACAATTCCTTTTGGGCCCGCTAAGAAAGGGAGGAGATGAGATGCATATGCATTTGTGGCGTGAACAATGCGCGAGCAGGTGATAGTGCCTCGCGGCGTCGAAAGTGCGTAGGCACGCGTAGCGTTCGTCGATGACCCGAACACCGAGCTCGACACGTTTGCGTTTTCGATCGCCGTGACGGGCGTGTGGGTATGCAATGTGAGGTCAAAATGCGGACCAGTGTGCGTTTTTGCCTGTTGATAGAGCTTTGTGACGAGCTTGAGTGGCCAGACATTGTAACCCGGGATTTTTACTGCAGGATAATGCGCACCAAACGTCTGACACGGATGAGGAGCGGGAAGAGATCCAATAGAGATCAGTTGACGACAAAGCGCCAAACACTTACAGCTTCGACCTCTTCCTTGGTCAACAAAATGACATCATTCAAAGACCAACCCGCACCCGCCGCCGCCTCGCGATCGCGCTGTGCCCCCTCGACTTCCTTATCTGAAAACAACAGATCGACATGGCCACCATGCACGAGATCGACGTCGTCTGTCCACCCGTGGTCTTGGATGAGACGTACGAGCGACGATGCGGTGTGGGCTTCCAAGGCGTACGATCGCTTGGCTTCTTCGGGGCCATACTTGGTCGCGCGGGTGTGGAATTCAAAAAAGGCAGCGGGGGTGATATGGCCACCGTTTCGACCTGGGCCACCGATGAAAATGGATTTAGGACTGTTCGATCGAGATCGATAGATCGGCTCACCAGTCGCACCTGCACCTAAGAGAATGTCAGAGTCCGCTTCCCCATCGCACTCAGCGTCGAGCGAATGGATAAGCATAGAGGACACACGCACAAAAGTCTCTCGCCTCGAGAATGACCACCTTGAGTGGTGACTGGCGCTCCGCGTTTGTCTCGATCGCTTGGGAGAGATGGTAGGCCACGCCGACGCCAGTGATACCCGAACCGATGATACACACGTCTGCATCGGTGGTCAGTGGCCCTGTGCTGCCCTCACGCGCCAGTAGATTGGCATCCGGAGAGTTCGCCCAGAAGGAGTGCGTCGGGTTCGGGTGTGGCAAGCCTGCTGGTCCAATGTGGTCACTTGAGAAGATTTTTTGCTGGTTCTCCCATTCGTTCAGCGGGACTGGGAGCATCACCATCGCACACGCCGCAACCGAGATGAGCGCTGATAGTGCGTGACGGTTATGCACCAGCAAGTTTGCATATGTGTGCCTTATTCGGCTTTTCCGTCGTTTCCCCGACTCACAGAAAAGGAGGGTTCCGTAGGTGGCAAATATACAAGTACCGCAAACAGAGTGGGGTGGTCCCTTAACAGAAAAAAATGGGAAAATGTCTCGAACGGGTGCTCGATTTATTACCAACATAATGTTTTGTGGCCAAGGCCAACCGATAAGTACTGTACCTTGGTCATCCTCTTGCCAGGACGATAAAGGTTTACGGAACGGTAGGTGACCTGCGCGTGCGGAAATTTCGGGGAAAGAGAAGAAAACGCACTAGAAAATCTTGACCCCGTCACGGCCATGGTGATTTGGCGGGCCGATACTCGCACAGCTGCGATAAGACATGTCCACCATGCGTTATATCACTTGTCAAAGCAAGAAAAGTTGCTGCATGTCAACAAGTGGTATACATGTGTCACATTTTCTGTGTCCTTGTATCTATGTTTGGCTTGCGGAGTTGTGAGCCATTAAAGTTGAGGCATCTATCCGGAGCGTCTATCTCATGATTCTCCGGTGGGTTGATCCAAGGTATAAAGCGGCGATTGAAGGGCATTTTCCTATCAATATTCAAATCGAACAGGGGAGGCAGTAACGCGATAACAAGATGTGTGTACGAAACCTTTGAAGAACGATGTCTGCTGGAATATAGTGCCTTATCACATGCGACTGCAGTTCGAGGAAAGTACATTCCTGAGACCTGGATACAGCGGGGAGAAAAGAAAGGTTATATTGGCAACAAGACCATGGTCCACCTCTTGACTCAGCGAATCACCCATCCCCTGACGGCTCAACCTGAACCAAGGATCAAGCTTCAAGCTTCAAATCCGATCTGAATGCATGTCAAAGACGAGCATACAATGTAAAGCGGGGACGGTAATACCACTGAGTTCTTCTGTTTCGACGCTCCCAAGTCCGTTGCTCTTTGAGCGATTTGCTGAGTTTCTCCAACTGCGCGGTGATAGTGGTATCACTCCCTTTGGAAGGCGTACTCCGTGTTTGGAAATCGATCAAAAATTCGTCCATATGGGATTGGGCGGATTTGAGAGACAGCGGGGTCGACGCATTTGCCTGGATGCGTACCGGTGGACGAGCAACATCTTCCATGGCTGGTAGCAAAAGGTATGAGCTGCCAGGGTCAGGTGATTATTTGTCGATTAATGTTTATGTAACAAAAGTGTGCGATTTGCGGTTTTACTGTTAACATCGTACCACCACCGAGTGAATTTCTTATATTCAGCTGCACAACGTCTTGGCACCGCCGTTCTCTCGTTTCCTTCTTCTTATTTTCTTCCCCAAACGATGGCCATTGGAAAAATTGCTTCCATGCTGGGCTTATTGCTCACGCACCCGAACGAGTTCCGGACTCTTCTCCAGTTTTACCTCTTTCACGAACAGAAGCGGGACATCACCGCGCAGCAAGAGCACCCAACCTCGGGATGGGATAGACAGAGCATGCGTCGGTGCTGGGAGTTCTTGGACTTGACAAGTAGAAGTTTCGCTGCAGTCATCAAGGAACTGGATGGCGACCTTGCACGCACAGTGCGTGTTTTGGCGTTCTTGAAACAACCTTTTTTTTAATTAGTGTGATTCATCCATATTTCACTCGCTAACGAGTTCATATAACAGATTTGCATATATTATCTTGTGCTTCGTGGGCTGGATACCATCGAGGATGACATGACCATCCCCGACGAGGTCAAGCAGCCTGTCCTACGGTCATTTCACGAAAAGACCGTCACACCTGGTTGGCACTTTACCGGAAGTGGCCCCAAAGAGAAAGACCGGCAACTTTTAGTCGAATACGCCACTGTAGTCGAAGAAGTCAACCTTCTCAAATCAGAGTACGTCGTGTACCAAACACGAAATATGTCTTTTAACGAAAGGAAAACAGGTATCGAGACGTCATTATGGACGTGTGTGCGAAGATGGAGGTCGGGATGGCTGATTATGCGCACAAGGCCGCGACCACTGGCTTGATATTCATTGCGACCGTCACCGAGTACGACCTATATTGCCATTATGTCGCAGGCCTTGTGGGCGAGGGCCTCACAGCAATTTGGTCAGCTTCCGGCAAAGAAGCCCCGTGGCTTGGCGAGCAGCTTGAGATTGCCAACTCGATGGGTCTTTTGCTCCAAAAGACAAATATCATCCGTGACTTCCGGGAGGATGCCGAGGACCGTCGTTTCTTTTGGCCAAAAGAGATCTGGGGCAAGTATGGCTTCAATGAGTTGACGGAGTTGTACCAGAAAGGCGATGTGGAACGTGCAACTTGGGCACAAAGCGAAATGATCTTAGATGCCCTCCGTCACGCATGCGATTCGCTGGACTACCTCAGGCTCCTCAAGAACCAGAGCGTGTTCGTGTTTTGTGCGGTACCTGCGTGTATGGCCATGGCCACGCTCGCACTGTGCTTCATGAATCGGGAGATGTTCCAGCGCAATATCAAGATCAGGAAAGCGGAAGCTGCTGATGTATGGGTTCACATTTCTTGCATTGCGAGCTCGAGGCTGATCAGTTTCACATTCTACAGTTGATCATGCGCTCTACAAACCCCCGTGAAGTTGCCCTCATCTTCCGGAACTATGCGCGCAAGATACATCACAAGGCAAAACCACAAGACCCTAACTTCCTCCGGATTTCCGTCATGTGTTGCAAGGTGATTCCATCTACCAGGTTTGCAGGTGGGGGCAGCTTACTCACGGCCTGTAGATCGAACAATGGTACGAGCAGAACTTCCCTTCCTTTGTCATTCTGGGACAAGACAGTGTCGCATACGACCCTGAAGACAAACGAACGGCAGTAGTCAAGTTGGAAGAAAAGCGTGCCCATGCAAAGCGCTACCCCAACTTGGCCCCACCATCTGATTTGCTCCCTTGGGAATTGATGACCTACGTCGGCGGTGCGATTGGACTGGTCATACTTTTGAGTGCAGGTGTCGTCTATACCATTTTGAGGGTGTACGGGTAGCTGCGTCGTTGATTGGTACGCTGCAGTCACCTATGGAGTGCAAATACATGTAGTATACTTGCTGACATTTTTTTCTAATATGTACGCGTTTCACATTATCGACGTCGTGGTTCGCACAGGCAGAGTCTGACCAGACCTTCAGTTTATGAGTACAATAGGGTGACTGCTTGTGCAACGGGCCACGTGTTTAGAGAGGAGTGATTCCTTCCCGGTACAGCCGCCGGTGTCCAAATGTTCAAACG
>JBBPRD010000592.1:0-11657 GCA_038092855.1 Boletus piedmontensis | reverse complement strand
GAAACGTGAACTCGTTCCAGTCCCTGGCACACTCTCCACACTTGGACTCGGTGGTACCGGCGATGTAATACCCTGATCGCGACCATTCTCACGCTCACGTTCGCCTTGCGAGCTGCCTGACCACCGACTGTCCGACTCGTCGTCCGCATCGAAGCTTGATCGGCGCAGCCGTGCGCGGAACCGCTCCAGAGCAAGGGCGTGTCGTCGCTCGGATGCACTTTCGGACATGAGGGAATTGGAGGATGGAATGGAAATCCACGAGGAAGAGTGGAGGCGGGCGTAAAAGTCTTGTGAAGGGGCTTGGTTGGCGTTGACCGCGGCCGAGATGGGTGCAGAACCCCTCGACCTCTCATGACTTCCGTGTCCATTTGGGGGCACGGTTTCTGTCAGACACGTCACTCAGTTTGCAAGCACAAACCTTCAGTTGCGGTGCACTCACCTGCGATAGAACTGTATCTGGATGCAGCAGATTCTCGTACGGACGATGGCCTGTTTCGGTCCTGGGGGGATTCCCCAATGTTGAAGACATCGAATACAGAAGGAACAGATTCTCGCTCTACGGAGTGCTCCCTTATGACTCTAACACGGTCACCAAGCCGAGTGTGTGACGACAATCCTGCTACGAAAGGGTAAGGAAATATCTGAGTGTCAAGAAGCGAATACATTACGTGGTTGGTCGCCCAAATGATCTTCCAGACGGGACGATAGGCCTCCACGATCCTGACTCGGCACTGGGCCATCAACACCCCTTCTGTACGATCTGCCATCGACTTGATCCCTATCGCCATATGATGTGCGATACCTGAGCAAGATATCATCGGTAACGATGGATGGTGTCGACGACGACGGATCGGGGGGGAACACCAGCGGGGACAAGCTCCTGCGTACGTGTCTTATGTGGGAAGTGGAAGGGGGTGCGGACGACTCGACAGAGAGTGACGATCTGGTGAGATTTTCATTGGACGAGGGTCGCATGAAAGCAGGCGTAGAATTCGAAGAGATCACATCTCCCACGCGCTCATGCGCAGGAAGCGACGAAGAACCACCGACAGAGGGGCGATAAGACGGATAGGATGGATATCGAGAGACATTACTATAAGTGGGAGAGAACGATGCAGAGGGGATACTACCGGGTGCAGTTGAGGTTGTTACAGTCACATTAGCACTCTCTGAAGACGATGGAACAAGGGAGAAGTGTCAATTGATTCCGGGTGGTCTAGATGTGTGACGTACTAACCGTCGGAAGATGCAAAGTTGGATAATGAATTGAGGGTTTCACTCGGGTCAACAGCCACAATGGATGGGGCAGGGTCTGCAGTAATGGGAGGTGGGCCGGAATTGCCATTAGAGAGAAAATTTGATGAATTAGGATGCCAATGGGCGTTTGAAGTGGCTGGATCTCCGTCAACGGAAGGACCCAAAGGTGGCAGTGGTGGGGAACGTGTAGCTGCGAGGGAAGTACGGAGAGCCGCGATTTGCCGGTCAAACTCTGCGAAACGTTGTAGAGAGGTACGAAGGGTATCTTCTGGGGTTGGAGGAGTGAGAACATGGGTGCGCTGAGGTTGGGTAGGTGGAATTGGAAGATGCAAATCAGACATGTGGACATCCTGGGTTGTAGTAAAGGGAGGCGATGAAGCCGCAGGATGGATTGGACAATCTACCGCACTCGCAGGCAACGCAGAGGGACCATCGGAGGAGATATCGCTGTGTGAGCTCGACTGTGCAGTGTTGTAACCACTGGAGGAGGATGGATTGGAAGAGTCATCTGTACTGGTAGAACTTGTACTTCGAGCTCTCTTATTCCTTGTTTCTGGATTGTGTGGACCGCCAGTCGGTGAAGTTGTGGTGGAAAAGTAATTATTATTCGACGAGGACGAGGTGCCACTGGTGGTGGGCTGGATGGGCATGGAGTTGTCAGGATCTGAATCATACCCGCCACACTCCTCGAAAGGGCGCTTTCCATGCGAGTGCAGATTGACACGGCGCAGATGAGGCGGCGGATGGTAGCCCGAGGACGACATCTAGTAGACCCGCGCGGTCGATGATGGTGGAAGAGAAAGAAAAAGAAACAGCGTTGAAACTGTTTTTTTTTTCAACTTCAATAATGTCGCCAGGTAATTGAATAAAAGGGTCCTAATGAGCTCCGAGTCCTGCACGGCTCCTTGCTCGCTCCCACTGCCACTCAGAGTGACTTGGTAAGGCCCGCTCAGTGTTACTCAGCTAGTTGCCAATTGATTCAAACCAGAACCCGCCCAAATTTATTTCGCAGCACGGTCTTGATGGTTCACCAGTGCGGCTGGCAGATGCCTGAGAATCCGCCCTCGCCCTGCGAGAATCTTACTGGTGTCTATACTACATGTGGACATCACGCTGGATATGCGGCCATACGCCAAGGTGGGCATGCACGCGTTCCACTGTGGTGGCCAAAGGCCCAAAACTATGAACAGAGTCCGACGCCGTGCGAGGCGACAGTGGGGAGGGAGGTGCATATACCTCACTCGGTTGCACCGGCACCTTGTACAGTGGTGGCGGACAAGCTTTGGCTTTCCCCTTTTGCATCTGTCCTACGGCATCTTCGAGCGACTCCCTCATTCTCTGTGAGACCTCGTCATCAGCAAGTTTTTCGTCGTTGCCGTTGATCGACTCACTCTCAAACACCACAGGGACGTGTAGCTGCATCCCAGTGCGGCTGCCAACACTGATGCCACCATGACACCTGTGCTCAGGCCGTCTCTTCCAAGTGTCCACGTAGTGATATTAATCACTACACTCCCACTCTCGTTGCGCGCCTCACTGCGAGATTTCATGTCGACTCCTGTGGTCGTGTTCCCAGCCGGGTCCACTGAACAGCCGGACAACATCATCTCGATATGATCCGACCAGCATTTCGAGCCGAATATTCAACTCACCTTGCATGTTCGGAACCAAAACCCATTTCCATCCGCTCACAACTGGAAGCTCTGCTCCTATCCCAGTCGAACTTGCGACTAACGTTTCAACAGGTCTTGTTTGCGTCGGTGAGGGTAGTTCGTTAGCATTGACGTTTTGCGTCCTGCAATCAACACCCGTGGAAATGCGTGCGACATCGGCATTTTAGTGTTCCGTCAATCTGTCAACGCACGACACGTACAATCCACCGTCCACCCATGCACTCTCCGTCGGCCATGACCTCTCGATGACCCAATTTGTCTTGTCCCTGGACCCATGTATCTCCGTCGGCGTCGGTCTCACAGCATGGTCCGACTTCATTTCGGAAATCGGTGTAGCAGACGTCGCCGCGAGTCCAGTAATGATGAGAACGGATGCCGATAGCCGAAGTGCTCTCATGGTGATGGTCGGTGTTAATGGGAATGTGTCGATGTTTCGCTAAAATCCCGGAGCAACGTTGTCAGCGGTCACTCGTGCTTCAAGAGTCCTTTCATCGGTCCTGTATCTTAATAAACCTCGATGACGCAGGTACTTGAGACTAGGTGTATGTGCATTGCAGGATGCCAACTCGTGTACTGGGATGCGGCACTACACCGCTAATAGCGTGTCAAATTTCGTACAGTCCACAGGAGATCCTGGATCAATTCGGCGTCGTCCGATCTGATTATGTATAGACCACCTGGCATTTGACCAACCCCATTGTACTACGACATGCAATACTATCCTTTCATATCGATATTTTCATCACTCAAGCTCAAGGATGGAAAGGAACCAACGAACTTATCCACCCTCATCACGTTGACGTCCAATCACGGATCTTTCGCGATGGCTACCAGCCCTGGCGTTGGCGTTTTAGGGAAAGCTGTACGGCGCACGGCATCCCATCCGATCAAGAATATCCTCGTACCAGTGATCCTTCTCAGTCCCATATACCGAGGCCCTTGCGCTTTTGGACACACCATGCTGTAGAACTCCCAGACTGCCATACATTGGTTAACAGGATTAGCAGATTCGCCATCGAAATGGAACGAAACCATCGTTTACGCGGATGTGGCAAAGGGCAAGCCGGGCCCCGCCCATATCTATTGGGGTCCTGTGTACATGTGCCTCTTATCTTTCTATCATCGCGCTTGCCCGTACGTACGTTTAAGCCCAGATCCCCCCCTCCACCCACATACAACGGGCACACGATGTGCGTGTGTCATCGAGTGTGGCGTACCGAGCCCCGACACTCCAAGGTGGTAACCAATCGGTGCAAGTACAGTTGAGTTGGCTAATGAGCAAGTGGCACATCCCATTGCTCGGCCCATCACATTTCCTCCAGTAGCGAAAGCGGCTCACTATCCATCATCTTTCGATGGATTGAAATATCAATGTAACCAAGCGCGGGCAGGAGGTCACGATGCCAAAGCATGCTTTGCGAGGACCGGACCTTAGGTGATCGATTAACTCATTCTCCCAGAGCCACATTACAAACAGACGCCTGGATTGGTACCCATTGAAACTCTTCTCCGTATCGGCGGCCTCCGGCAATGCGGCCGAGATTCCTTATTGATCACAATTGAACTGGTATGTGGTATGATAGATATACGAAAGGTACGTAACAAAAGCTGTCCTGAATATTTATGGTCTCGAATATCACCAGACAGCTTTCGATTATCATACCCTTCGATGGTTCAAGTAAAGCTGCAACCAGAATCTTCCGACAGAGGAACGCAGTAAACCAGATAACTATTATAACTCGGTGGCAGGAGATAACAAGCAACAGGACATCACTACAAGTGATATACAGCATTCTGAATCGCGTCATGGCATGAACATGTTTTCTTAATACCGTTGCTCGGGCTTACAATCTATCGTTATCGCATCCATGTTCCCCGTCTGCATGAACATGGTTAGCGGTTACAACAGTGATCTGCAGAGCTTCCGTGAGGGAAATGGGTTGTAGCATACGAGTCGTATTCAAAATGCTCACTGGATCTCCGGCGTGCAGCACTACAATGAGCGATTCCGAAGACCAGCAATGATGGTCTATCCCGAAACCAGGTTTGGTTCCAGGGGTCGGCGTCGAGCCTAATTCCTTCGCCTTTTTCATATTTCACGCGGGACAACTGACTGGTGAGCAAGACGAATTTCCATTCCTTGTCGCTATGGTATAGTATGTCAAGCCCGCCATCGTGCTTTCCCTCACTGATTTCTCGTGGACCGAGATGACATATTCATCGTGCTGTCATCTGCACGTTGCAATGTCCATCGGCGAGAGATGTCAGCATGATTATCTGGACGAGATCAAAGAACCATACGATCGGCACGAGGTTCACCTCCCCTGAAAGTAAGCCGATCGCGTCTAGATCGGCGGGAAGAGGTCCAATGTAACATCGTCTCCCCGTGCGTGTTCCGGCATGAATAATATACCTCCAAGATGCAAGAATAAGGGAGGGCCCCAAGCCAGGTTGGTTATAAACATATTGAAGAAGGGTGTCCAATCAGTTGGCAGTATCATTCGTGACATCAGTCGTTGGAGGCTCAGGGACCGGGTCGGCGTAGTTAGTTGATCCTGAAAGTTATTTCATGATTTCATCTCTCGGGAACTGGCGACCCAAGATCTCGGGGAGGGATGGTTGGGTATAGTACGTGAGTCCACTGTATCCCTGGTCAGGGGAACGACAAGAAAGGCGGTGTATTTGGAGTGTCGTTGCCCCAACTCTGAGGTGCTGAGTACTAAGCTACGACCGATGATCACTGACGTGGACTGTCGTAAATGATTGGACCAACCATTGCGTGATCGAATACGAGGTGGTTTGTCCTCACCAACCAATCCACATGGCAAAACTTGGAGTTGCCGCCAGAGGTTTATGGGTGTGTCGATGTAAAGCTGCTACAGCCAGTGCAGACCGCTGCTTCAAGTATCTTTCTATGATATCCGAAGAACGGGATTGTTGTGTGCTCACCATTCTGTCATTCACTGGTGGGGCAACTTCGTCCCGGAATACCCCCTCGAAAGAAATGGTCATGGAGGCCAAATACTCGCCAGTGGTAGATGTGAACCACAGACAACCGCTTGGAAAGACCAGGCACTCTCCACGCCGCGGTGAAATGCGGCTCTAGCCTCTGAGAGGGGAAAATTGTGAGTGTATTCGTGCTAGGCTGACTCACAAGTTGAGCAAGCTTGACTTTACAGTAACTACCGTGGGAATCCGCTGATCAACACATGGCAATTACTTAATTCGATATTGCGACGCTTTGACCGCAATGGTCGCCACCCGGACGTATTCCACTGCCAGCTTTCGTGCCCATCGAGAAACGCAGAGAAGAAATAAACGACTACCCTCGCAAAAGTGCGTATTTTCTTCTTTTTCGAAGACGATATCGATCAAGCATTTCGAACACAGTACACCTATGCTCTCGAATCTCTGAGACTCTAGTAATGCAACGCCGAATACACATCCGAGAGGCTTGCTTTGTTGACGTGCGAAAAAGATGTAAAATGAAAGTCCACAGTGATGTCTTTTGAAACGCTTGGAATCCCTGTGCCAACTCCGCAAAGTACGTGCCCTCCGCTTTGAGCTCACGTTGGACTGGACAAAGACGCGGAAAGTCAAAGACACTTCCACAATATGTCCACACCGTCCAACAATAGGGGAACGAGGGGATATAAACCAGACAGGTTGGGATGATCCCTTCACTCAACGCGTTTTTTCATCATCTGCGAGAATCCGGTCATTCTCCTCGATCTACCTGACACGATCCCTCCAATACCTTGTTCATTCTTCACGTACAACTGTATCATCCATAAATCATGAGCGAGGTACGTTCCCAGCCTATCTCATCGAACTTGGAGCTGACCAATTTCTTCCAGATTTACTCCTGCACTTTTACCAACTGTGGCAAGGTCTTCTCGAAAGCTTTTGAGCTGAAAAAGCACAAGGCCACTCACGACGATCCGAACAGGTGTGTACGGGTATCTTGATGACATGATCGCGGTCGAACGTAACGACCGTCCATAGTGTATATTATTGCACGCTATGTGACTTTTTCACCCTTCAAAAGAAGAATCTCGGGATCCACTTCGCGATACAGTAAGCCTACCCTTTCACAACATATTTACTCAATACCAGGATGCTGAATCCCTTCCCCTTCAGCACCGGCGAGAAGATTCACCAGTGTCCTGAAATGATGAGCTTTGTCGATTCTTCCGGGTTGCTATCCTGTGAAGAACGATGCGATTACAGAACAAATGACCCTGCGGCCCTGACGAAGCACCGGAAGAAGGTCCACGGGTATATACCACCACCCAACCGTAGTCGACCCTCGAAGGCTCCTGCTGCTCCTCGCAAGCCTCGCAAGCCTCGGCAAAAGCAGGATAGAAAAGCTTCTCGACGCCCTCGACCTTTCCAGCGTCCCATCTCAGTTTCGCATCTAAAGCCGTCTCACGTGCCACGCGTGGTCAATAGTTCCAGTAGTGGCGCTGGGTATACGTCCACTTCCACCGAGTCACCAGAAGGTTCCTCCCCCTTTCTTCTGCAGGCAGATGTGGATGCGTATGGACAATGGATGGACGAGAATTCCCCTGATGTGTCCGGATATGATTCTTCCATTTCCAGCAGCGCGACGCTGGTTGCTCCCGACGAAGAAATGAGCTTGACCACCTTTTACGACCCTTCCTTATATCCCGAATGGATGGCACAGTACGAGATGGGCTACAACATGTTCGACCTGGCTGGGATGACGTATTCCCCGGAACCTCTCAATGTAGCCCCCGCTCCAGCTCCGGGTAGTCTCGACATGCAGACTGGCCGGGGTGGATGTTTGTGTCCCGAATGGATGGTCGAAGCCGGAATCGAGGGTTGGGACCAGTCTGTGTTGGAGACCCACAAGGAGTTCTACACGCTTGATGCTTGAGCGCTTGGGCTGTCACGCATTAATTCTCTTTTACCCTTGCACATGCATTTATCTAATTTTGGCCCGTCGCCTTATCCCACCCCCGCCCATTTGCTTCATATTCTCGATCTCATATTCTCCGTCTCTTGTATCGATATACCCTTACTACGTTCCTTTGAGTTCCATTAGATGAAATGCACTCTAGATACTACCACTACGAAACAACTCGTCGTTTGTATACGACGTAGACCGTTTTTGATATAAGCTAATACTATACAATCGTTTATGCCGCACTTCGATCTCGTGTGCAGTTCGACTGGGGAAAGCAGACTTATACTCCCCTACTTTTCCTTGTATGAAGTCTGATACTGTATGTCCTAGAGAGTTGTATATTTCAGCGTTAGAATTGGCATCATTCCAAATGCCTCGGTAATGGAACGTGCGATGGCCCAGGTCTTGTTGCGTCTCGACGCAGCGGGTCATACGGAGGGATCTGATAGGTTCAATCAATAAATCTAATCCAGCTATTGCATGCATCGTCGCACCGAAACCCGTTGGACACAAGTACATACATGCACGGCTACACGAGGGTCACAACCCCAACCCCAGACCATCCTATGCCCCATCGAGCATCGACAACCTGCTGGGATTGACGGGGGACAGGCATATCAGGTGGCAGCTACCACGAGATATGATCGCTATCCACCGCAGTGAGGATCCATGATAACAGGGGCTCGAACGCGTTTGGGTTTGGGAAGCGTGGCTGAGCGATGACTTTGGCGAAGACGGGCGTGCAGAGGTGTGCTGTTACCCGAGCGTAGTGTACGTCTCCCAAAGTGTGAATAATGAGGCCTAGAGGGGTGAATGGTAAGAAGGAGACGGCATGAGACGCTGCGTGCACTTGTGGCACCCACCGGAACTCAGGGTTCTGAATACCAACTCGTCGTGTAGGTGGTCAAGACAAAGTAACGCGGGAGAACAATGAACATGGACGTGCCGTGAATTCATGACAACCCATAGAACCCCAGACGGATAGGAAGACGTGTTGGTGACTAGATATCGAGGTCTCCATCTGGCTACTGTTATTGTAGACCGAATTAGAAAAGGACGCGTGACATACGAAACGTTTACGATGCCCATGCGGACAAACACTTCGAAGTTGTTGTATTTGATGTCAGACGGGGAATGACCACCACCCGGAGCGACAACTCCTTTGCTCCGCAGCCCGACTACTATCCACTTCGACAGCGGCCTCACGTCGCAAGAACGGAAAACATGCCCGACCGACCAGAACGTCCAGGTTGAAGAAACCCGCACCTCGAGCGAGATATAGATGTTCCACCTCCACGAATATCAAGAGCATGTACGCTTCGTGTTAGTCTGGATGCTCGAGATGAGTTTCATGACTTTGATGATGATGGGCAAGGAGTACGTTTGCACAGGTTTCGTCGAGCGAAATCAGGCGGAGTTAAGTCAACGGGTTTCCCCTGTTCCGCGAGCGTCAAGGTGAGCTGCATCTCGCACAATGCCTGCTTCACTATGTCCTTTTGTTGTTGACGTGTCAGCGAGTACACGTGAGTAATACGCACACGAAACGATGGTACGACAAAGGTTCCAGTCGAAGCCTATACGCTGAGCCAAGTAGAGCTGTCGCGTGAAAGGGGGCCGTGCAAGCACGCGGCGAACATCCGTACCGCACGAACACGTAGATCTGCGTAACGGGCACATGCCTTGGCATACACCATGCGGTCTTTGGCGCGGGTGTACCCCTTCTGGCGATCCCTGTCCCGCACCGCTACAAGCACTCACAGGTTGGTATGGCCGAGAGGTAGTGTTGCCGATGATGGAAATCGCCGCAATCAGGTAGGTCCATGATTAAGATCTCTGCGATGTGTGGAAGGTTCCAGGCACGCAGGGTTCTGAGTCGTGTACCGGCTGGCGCGCATCGCCTTGTTTCTGGCTAGGCGGATAGGAGTGTAGTTGTATCCGTTGTCGCATATCATAGTGGTGAAGCCGGGTATGGTGCCGCATTCTGGAATCTCATTGTGGTGGTTCAAGTTCACGCTCGCAACGGCGCCTGGAGCAATACAAACCTCAACGTTTACTATGAGATTGAGCATAGTAACTTACGTAAGTCGAGGACCGCGCTAGTGGAATCACGTGCGATGATACTTTGGTAGCTAAGACCACTGGTGCAGACTTCAACTTGTCGTCCACGCGGCTGGCGCTCAGCATGGCCCTTTTTTCCTCCGCGCCACTACTTTGCATTCGTCCTCGCTGCTCGTGACGATCGCACATTCTTTCTATACAGAGCCGAACCAACTCAAAGGTATAATGTACACCAATACACCTCAAACGGACGAAGATGAAAGTGAGTACTATTGGAGGTACTTATAACGGCAGAATCAGTGGGAATGATGATTCCGGGTGGGATAATGTCATAGCCTGACGGCACGCACATCGTCTTCGAGGTCGACGCATATAGATTCCTCCTGACCCTAGTTAACTCGACTCGATGATCAAGCAGATTCGTGGATGTAGCTTTTCCTCGTGAGCTTTCGGATCAGATGTCCGATTTTTCTCGTTCCTCGATGTAGGCGTCGATCATCTATTGGGGACAAGGACACCACTCATGGTGCGTTGAGCAAACAAAATCGTCTCGTGCATGTTCGTCGCAGGGTCTGACTGAATACATTCGATTTTGATCGCATAGACTAGTGTAGTCTTCAATCCAGAGTGCGACCCATCAATTCAAAGCGCGACCTATCCAAAACGGATGTAGTCCTTAGGCCGCTGGAAGTCCTCACTAAGCCACCAGTTTCGCCATGGTTGGACGTATCCTGTGAACATTACTTGTGAAAGCAAGTAAAGTATGAAGCCAAGTGCATAATGTTCTCGTCAAGTTGTAGGTAATATGTTCTGTGGCATCGTAGAGTTTCAGTGGAAGTAAGTAAGGATACAGATAATTAGGATGAATGAATGTTTGACATTGTAAAAGACTTGGAATATCTCGAGATTCAACTGAATCTCGATATCTTTCAAGTCAGCAACAAGATCACCCAGCGTTAGACTGAGCCGTAGAAATCGTTCCATCTAGACTCATCCCATCCTTCTATACCAGGTCCGTCCTGAGCGAAGCTCATCTCGAAACTACCTGTAAAAAAGAAACTATCTGTGACTTGCTGGTTTTGCAGAGAATTTTCGGCCCCAGTCGTCGACGGCGGTGTAAAACATTCCGCGAAAAACCGATCGAATTCTGGATCGGAAGGGAACTCCGTGAAAGCGTCGTTGGGAACGGTGCTACTGGACCCAGCAGCCTGCGATGATCCCACATCGTCCGACTGCCCGTACACATCGAAGGGACCTCCTTCGTTGGAAAGGGTCGAAGTGGTGTGGCTGGAGCTTGCAGCAACGAGAGTGCTAGTCACTTCCGGCAACTCTGACTCTACATAGGCGTCGCTTTCTTTAGCGTCCAACGAAGGGTATTCGCTCGGAGGAAGCAACATACCGCTGCTACAGCCGACAGAACTGGAGCCACCCGCGTCCAGCGATTCCACTTGAGGCCACTGCATATGTTGCTCGACCCCTTCCTGTGAAGTAGAAGTCAACGAACTGTCCAGCGCCGCATCCTCAGCGAAGTTGGTGGAATCCCTAACCTCGGTAGCCACGCAACTCTGCGAATTCGCAGTGGCATTTCGTTTTCGGACTCGCTTTGAGTTGCTGACACGGGAAGTAGTGTTGCTCGCGGAAACGGATGCAGAGCTGACGGCGGACGATGACGGCCCATCGTACGGGACGAACGTGAAGGCCACAGGAGGCTGAGGGCGCGCACGCGGACGCGGCGTATA
>JBBPRD010000591.1:0-11659 GCA_038092855.1 Boletus piedmontensis | reverse complement strand
CCAGGACCGGCGTACAGGTAGACGAGTCCAGCTATTCGAGTCTCGGGATTGGGCGGTGAGAGGGGTCTCACGGAAGGCGGTGGTAACGGCGTGTGCCCTCCCGCAGCCTCCTGAGAGTGGGTATCCCAGAGCATTTCATTACCCCCCCATTTGTCTTCGGTGCTGGTAGGTGGATTCACTGGCAAGGTCACCGAAATGCGGGCGCAGAGGAGGCATTCGTCTGCGAAGGCGTAGAACTCAGGGGAAGATGCTTGACCAGGCTCAACGGCAGTCCTCCTGAACAACCGCCAGAGCTCATCTTGGCATCCTCCTGATACGTAATCAGATAGCAAGGTAATATTGTTTGATTGTAAAAGTACGTTCATGAGTCCCTTGGGTCCCTTTGTTTGTGGTATTGTCGGGGAGGTCTCGAAATAGTGAGGTAGGATGGGGAGGGATGGGAATGTTGAGCAGGGTTCGTGGTAGAGATCCCTTCTACGTATATATGTACTTCCTGTGGGAGTGGGCGCTTCGCGGTGTGGACTCAATTACATGTAAGCAACGATCCGTCGGGGTTTTGCGATCAGTGGACCTTTGCAGCTTGTGGCTGTGTGCCACTGATTGTTTTTTAGTGATAAGGGTTATGTAATCAAACAGATTGAGCGTTGCAACCGCGGTCTTTGACGTTCGAACGGATAGTACGAGGGGAGACATTCAACTGCATTTTACAGAAAGACCTTTTTAAATACGGGACGAGACAAAGGAAAGGTACGAGTGGCGAGTAAGTAGGAAGGGATTATATGACGTAGATAAAAGAATGTATGTAATGGAAACTATAGTGCTGTCGACATCGTCGTACGAAGGAACCCGTGTATAATGAAAGGGAACAGTGGTTACGAGGGTAAGGTACGGTGTCGTATGTTGTGTGGTGAAGCCTGGCCGAGCGCTGCGGCACCCGAGCGTAGACGAGTCCTTACAGGAACATGAGGCCTCGGCTCTGGCTTCACTTGGTGAATCTCAGGTTTGGGTCTGGAATAGATCAAAAGCTAACTTTAAAGTGAGGGTTGCACCCGGGTGGCGTTGAAATGATACGAGATCATCGCTGTACTAGTGTGTACGATCGTGCCCACGCTAGTGAAAATATCTACTGCAATGCAAATCAACACATTCTCAACGCTATAGAGGCACACAAAAGTTGCAGGAGGGGTAGGATAGTGTATTTAGATTATATATGACCAAGGAATGGGGAATGGTTTGTAACCGGGCGAAAACTGGACATTTGCAAGTGGGTATGAAGTACTTGACCCTGAGATCCCAGAGATCGGGCTAGTAAGTGTCACATTTGAGACCTGAAAGTCATGGAACACAGTACCGAGGGGTTATCTGACAATTAAAGGACTGAGCAGAACATGGAGCAAAGTTCTGGATCTGGAACCTTGGGGTGCAAATAGCTGAGGTGACACGAGCAAGCGCGAGTGTGTGACAGAAAATTCAAGCTCCTCTCGATGCCCGTCGGCACAGCAGCACAGCGACAGTGCCCATTGCCGTCGGTGCCGATCTGTCCAAGTTCAAATATTGAGTCGCCGCAGAACGCGGATGTGTGACCCGAACGTGACAAATCTTTCATTGCAACTGGCAAAGGCCCCTGAGACTTGGGATTGCTTTTGCTTCACAGCAAAAAAAAAAAAGTAAATGTGCAACTGACTGTGTTAGACCTTTATAGTAGTCTGTATGTTTCCGAACCCAACAGGTATGGTCGTGAAAGCTGTGGAAACAATCCATTGATTTTTTTGCACCAAGGTGAATTTTGATAGTACGATACAACGGCTGGACTAAAATTCTCTTCAGACCTGCGGCTATTCGCCAGTGACAGGGGTGGCGAGACGAACCTCGATAAGATAAGGACACCGGCTCAATGGGGCTCGGGGTTGTTGAAACTCGAGTCATCCCAGTGCTTCAAAGTAAACGTCTACTCCTTCGGAAATCACTGTACACTTACGCCCAGGCTGCGACAGGCTCGAAAGAGCGGTCATCGAGGTTTCTGATAGCAAAGATGATAAGTAGCCTGTTGTACCGATGTATATACGCATAGTTCTCGGTGCCGGGGAGAAAAGATGATGGGAAAAATAGTATTATTTTTCTTTTTGCACGTATCCTGACAAGGTACCCGCGGAGGCATGGTTCCGGTGTACACATGAAACGCCGGTCCGGGCCCCAAAAAAACAGCGGACACACGCCAAGGGTCTGTGAAATGAACGTCCTCAGGGGGCACATTCGCAAGCCTCGTGCACGACCTATACAGTGGAACATACGTACAATTGAACGTCAAGTACCTGCTCTGATATCAACCCCGAAGACAGGGCCCCTGCCAAGTCTTAAAGGGTATACCACAACTTACCCGACTTCGAGCTCGATTCGCCCAAAAGAGACCATACGTTATCTACACGCCTGCCACGCCCATTTCATGAGCACCTGGGGACATTTTCCGTGCCTCATCGCGCGTTCTGAGCACATGTCGCCGTATGTAAACCAACGGTGATTAATGAGATCGTGCTGTTCACACACTGGATGGCGGAACACGAGGTATGTTATTTGTGGTGCGAACGACGATCCTCCTATTGGCAGTTCCGATAATCTCCAGTCGAACGGACGAAATGTGTGCGTAGTACAGCAACTCAGGGAATTGTCGAAATTCGTATGTCAATTTTACTCTCGTAGAATTCGGCGGAGCAAGGACAGGTTCCTCAGTAACGTCAAGTGCATTTCATTGGCCACTTGAGACACACCTTTCATTTTAAAGCCAAGACGTAACCTTACATCGATCTCACGATTCAATTATTTTTCCCAACGGGACATGGTGTTGCTGCGAGCGTACTCGTATATACGAGCGACATATCCTGTGCGGGCGGATTGGTCGGCGAAAGCGGGGACTGGGCAAGATCCAGCGAAAAGAAACGTCCATGTCCGAGTCATCGATTCCCTGAAAATTCAGCCGTTGCATGGACTGTAGGAAATGTACGCAACGTATTGTATAGTCTATATCGGAAGGCGCGAGATAGGTAAGGCCGAATTTCCTGGTCGTGCGTCGATTCTAGGCGGGGGATGAAAGATTTTATGTTCGTTCATCTTCAACAATAGTAGTCGAGGCTACCCGTGTCCATCCTGATGTCAGCCTGTCACTGGAGATTGCAGTACTACAACTCACAAGCAATCCATGATCGGTCCGAGAGCCAGCGTTCTATGGGTTGTCGTGTCGAGGACAAGCAGAGGATTAGTTACTAAGTAATTTCCATTCGGGTATTGCACGTGATACTATTCTGCGGTCTGACTACTGGGTCATTCAACTTGTACTTGTACTTCCGGACCTGGACCTATTTAGGACCTTGCATACCCTGCCCGATGAGTTTGGGTGTATCGCGCAATGTGGCGAGTGCGTTACATGTCAGGCTTGTCCGTCGGAACTTCTCCTCTGCATCAACACCCTCAAAACTCGACTCGAAGGCCTTCTCGAAGACACTACTTCTCCCGAAGACATCTTTCCCTCTCTGGGCTGACCCCACAAAGTCGGAGGAATTGTTTAGAAGGAAAACATGCGACGACCTTTATCAATGGCAGGTTTGTTACGCGCGAACTTGTGTTGTACGTCTTGTTTTAACGCGACGGTGCTATTCAGGCGCAGAATGCCAAAGGTCCGTGGTTCGTAATGCACGATGGGCCGCCGTATGCAAATGGACACCTCCACATCGGTATGACATGCTAGCCATCCAGTATCTTATTGTTAACACCATTTGGCCAGGCCATGCCCTGAACAAGATTCTGAAAGATATCATTAATCGTTTTCATGTATCTATTGGTGATCGCGTCCAGTCAGTGAAAACACGTCTTGTATTGGGAAATTGATACGAATCAACGAGAACAGTTATTTTCCTGGGTGGGATTGTCATGGGTTACCCATAGAGAACAAAGCTCTTCAAGATTTGAAGGTGAGTCTTGTTCTAAGCCTCTCAAACAGTATGCCAGTAGTCATAGCCATTATTACCATCTCTCTGTTTTGCCTAGGAAGACCCTCATTCACTCCCGGCGTCTGCCATTCGTGCTGCAGCAAGGAAGACTGCCGAACGGGAGATGAAGACCCAACGGGAAGAATTCGAGAAGTTTGGTATCATGGCAGATTGGAGCAATGGAGCAACTTATCGTACACTTGGTAACGACTTCCTTGGAGGTTCATCGAGTCATTTGTCACCGAGTCTTTTCCAGACCACCAGTACGAGATGCGGCAACTTCGTATTTTTCAGCAAATGGTATCCAAAGGTTCGTTCCCTTGTGTCATATGACAACCTGTCGACTTGCCGACGACCCCTCCTTTCCAGGTCTTATATACAGAGATTATCGACCCGTTTACTTCTCACCCTCTTCACGCTCCGCGTTGGCGGAAGCTGAGCTTGTATACAAGGACGACCACATCTCACATTCTATATATGTAGCATTTACACTTGATTCTTCCCATTCCAATACCCCTGAAGGTACTGAATTGAGCAAGATAACCCAAGCAATGGGGAAGGAAACAATTCGGCTGCTGGTTTGGACAACTACACCTTGGACCCTCAGTGCTAACATGGTACGTCGTGGTATTGTGATAAGATTTGCTTTACTGTGGCCTCAGCTCCTTGAAATTGCCAGGGTATTGCAGTGCACCCGGATCTCATTTATACCGTTGTGCGGAGCCCACGACAGTCTGGGCTTCTTGTCGTTGCAAAGGATCGACTTTCGGCACTCGAGCATGTCCTTGGCCCACCCGAAGGGCTTGAAGTGATAGCGGAGCTGCCTGGGTCCGGACTTGTCGGTCTGGGCTACCGAGGCGTCTTTGCCACTCTTACGCGTGGTGAAGCTTCGTCCAATCCTCTAAATGAACCAATTGTCATTCCGGCGACACACGTTACTTCTGATTCTGGAACTGGGTTGGTGCATTGTGCACCAGCACATGGTGCCGAAGATTACATCGCTTTCCGTTCACAGGGCCTTCTTAGCTCGGGAATGTTGTGTCATGTGGACGGTGAGGGTAAATTCTCGCAACGTGTAACGGACGTCGTCCCTTCGGAGTTGGGAGGCGAAGCACTTGTAGGCTTGGAGGTGCTGAAAGGAGGATCTAAAGCCATCGTGAAGTTATTAGGAGATTGCGGAGCGCTGTTGGCTATTGAGAGAATCAGACACAGATACCCCTATGATTGGAAAACGAACGAGCCCGTCATCGTAACGTGAGGTTCCCATGAAACTAACCGCACGAAACCAGAGTGCTGACCATCTGTGTGGTTCTTACAGAGCAACATCACAGTGGTTCGCGAATTTGGACAATATTAAAGAAAGTGCATTGAATGCACTTGAGGAAGTAACATTCGTCCCTCCGGCTTGTACGTAGTTCTGGTAGAACCCCATAAATGGCCGTTGACACCGTTTTCCAGCTCGCAATCGTCTCACAACTTTTGTCCGGTCCCGCTCGGAGTGGTGCATCTCTCGCCAGCGTGTGTGGGGTGTTCCGATACCATCACTACACCACGTTCCTAGTGGCACCGTTGTCCTCACTCCTTCTTCCCTTTCTCACATCCTGCGCGTGCTGGACAAGAATAGCGTTAGCTATTGGTGGGACGGACCCGTCAATGACTTCCTCGCCCCAGAACTCGCTGCCGAGTACGGTGAGGCTGGATGGAAGAAGGGTGCAGATACGATGGACGTGTGGTTCGACAGTGGGACGAGTTGGTCTATGCTAGACAAGATAGAAGGAAGGAGGCATCGTGCGGATATCTGTGTTGAGGGGTCAGATCAACATCGAGGATGGTTCCAGAGTCAACTGCTTACTGCAATGGGTACTGCCGACGATAAAACGACGCCGGCGAGCCCATACGGTACGTTGATCACACACGGTATGGTGCTTGACGAGGCTGGGAAGAAAATGAGCAAGTCACTCGGCAATGTTGTTAGTCCGCTAATAGTCATTAACGGTGGTGCTGTAGGTCCTGTGTTACCGTGGGCAACCTTCCCGTGAGGCTGACAGCACTCAGGACAAGAAGAAGGATCCAGCTTATGGGGTAGACGTCCTTCGGCTCTGGGCAGCGACCGTCGAGTATTGGCGTGATATGTCTATTGGCCCTACCGTGCTTGCACAGACTGCGGAATCTATGAGGAAAATACGAAATTCTGCCAGATTCCTGCTCGGCAATATCGGCTCGACGGTCCTGCAAGACAACAAAACACACAGCGGTGTGGAGAAGAAGGATCTGGGTCTGGTCCGTGTTTTTATGCCCAATGATGCGTAAGCAGCTTACCTTGAAGCAGGCGGAGCGGTACGTCATGAATGAATTATACAAGCTCGAAAGAGTAGCCCTCGAGGGTTATGGGACGTATAACTTCCCTCGAGGTATGTCGTGTGTGCACATCTACCGCACAGCGCTGATGCTGCATTCAAGTTATTGTTGCTTTGACGAATTTCGCCAACATCACGCTTTCTTCTCTATACTTTGATATTACAAAGGACGTCTTGTATGCCAATGATGTCCGCAGCATTGGACGTAGAGTGGTCGTTGATACGCTCAAGCGGGTGAGTGTTAACCAAGGCTGGGATACAGAATGGCGATTCACGTCCACCGTCAGATACTGCAAAGCATGACGTCAGTACTGGCTCCAGTGCTTCCCTACCTCACGGAAGAGATACATGCACACTGCGCAGCCGACGCTTCCAGACGCTCTTTCTTCACGAACAAATGGGAACCACTAGTGCGTCTAATCATTGCGCGCGACATTGATCACAGCTGACATGTGCTTGATCTCACAATTAGAGTGCCGAATGGGAGGATCCTGAGGCAGAAAAAGATATGGGCAGTTTGCTCACTGTGCGTAGCGCTGTATTATCGCTCTTGGAGAAGGCTCGGGGAGATAAGTATGTGCTTACGACATGTGACGTATGCTTACGCTGACACTCTTCCCAGGAATCTGAAGAGTGCTCTGGAGGCGCAAGTGGTGATCACCTTGCCATCTGATGCAAGAGGACTAGAGCTTGCGGAATTGCTGAGGCGTGAAGGTAAGCATCACGCCACCTTGGATGCAGGTTCGCTCAATTAGATAACCGCAAACAGCCAACTTTTTAAAGACACTCTTCATCGTCTCCGACGTGACGTTGACAGAAAAGGTGGCTGCGGCATCAAATGCTATGGCGTGGGGGTACAGTAGTTCATTAGGTATACCAGGTATGTCGAGTGGTTTTCACCCATCATCAGGAGTTGAGCAGTCAAATAGGCTCGGATATTGAAATAGGTCTTCATATCCGACCTGCCTCGCTGCATAAATGTCCGCGCTGCTGGACGTTCACGCGGCATGAGGAAGATGATCTTTGCTTGAGGTGCGCGGACGTTGTGAGGAAGCTTTGATTGGTCCACAAAAGTCATGAATCAGAAAGTACGGGAAGCGTCATATTTCGTGGCCGTGTCTTGATAACCGTCAATCGATAGACGACGGTATCATTAGCTTATAATAGTGTCATCTGTCCCCTCAACTTGTATCATACCACCATGATGCGAGGAATAAAGTACTTTCTGTCAGTCAGATATGATGAATTCTGTCCATGAGCGTCGATCGCAGAAGGTGGAATGGTGAGATTGCAAGCGAGGAAACTTCGACTGTGACTGAGCACTGGCAGTGGCATGGATTCAACTCTATTATGATGCCGTGATCAGCCCTTACGAGGCTCAGCGCTCAGCGACAAACAGGGGGCAAATGTACAAAAGAGGACATGGGTACAACGGACGCAAACTTCTCGATTGTTCCCGCTGAGACAGCAGCTTGGATTACACCGTCGTGATTTTGATGGGCTCCGAAGGCTTGCAGATAACGATTCCAGGTGATGCCTGCATTGTCCTACCTTTCAACTGCTCACTCACGCGACCAATGGTGTAGACTTGGATGAGGATGACTTCCAGACCACTCCGGTTCCGTTTGGGCGCGGTGGTGCATTTGGGTTTGGCAGTGCATCCGGTCCAGAGTCACCCACTATCATCACTCCGACGACGGTAGTAGCTGCTGAAAGAAGTTTCTTTAGCGCACACTCACGGGGCGATTCTCTTGCCTCCGATGACTCGTTTCTCGACCACGCCGCCCCGCGCCGACCCTTTGCACACGCTTCTCAGTCGTCAGTCGCGACCACCTCTACATCCACCTCCACGGGTACAACGCCATCCCCGTTCAGCAAAAAGCCATCGTTCGCTTCCATTCGAAATGCGTTCAAATCTAGTTTAAAGAATAATGCCGACGTGCCTCCGCTTCCTAGTTTGGATCACCACCAAGTGTACCCGATCTTGAAGAACCCGTTTAACAGATCAACATCGTCACTCGCACACTCTATCAACCCAACGTCGAAGCAAAGCAATGCTCCCAGTCCTCCACATCAGCATCCACGCCCTCCAACACCGGGCGAATCACGTCCTATTCGGTCTACTTCTCGCCCGCGTGGCCATTCCACAGTGCGTTCACAACATTCACACTCCGGCTCAGTATTTTTCGGTTCGGAGAATGGCAGTGACCACGGGCATGGTTATCCGTTTGGCCATAACCCAAATCACGCATTCACTTTTGGTCATCCACCAAATTCGCCACCCCCCGTTCCGCGTGTTCCTGACTCGTTCGTCACTCCGCGGAGTGAGAGTCCAATTATGTCGGAGGATGGGGGTGAAGATCTTAATTCGTCGAAAACGCCTGCGGATTACGCACTGCATGCAGTTTTTATTCGGTTTGCTACCCTTGCGGAGGCAAAGATCGACGCTTTTGTGCGTGAAAGTCCGGTGAGTACTTTCTGATTTAACGCCGCGGCTGCGGACTCTGTATGATACTCGTATTCATGGGAGATTCGCTATTGACATACATGCTTGTTCAGGACAGCGATCCGATATTGACTGACTTCTTCGGTCCTACTCTTGACCCACAATTCGATGAACTTCTTCAATCCCTTGGCAAGATCGCGCAGAAGCGTGCAAAGCATGTCATAGATACCATTATGCGCTGGCGCCGGGGTATGCGTGACTCACCAGCCAATCGATCTGGGCACCCTCGGATGGCTGAACGCGGATCTCTCGCTGCAATCTATGTTATGTGCAGAGCACTGGTCGCCATTCTCTCGATACTTCCGGCGAGTGCGCTAAGCGACACAATGGGGTATAGCTTGGAGGAGACTATTTTTGAACAGTTTAGACGGCCGTGGCTGACTATGAACCCCAATTACAAGCTGTGCGCAGAACTATATGCGGGAGTCCTAGGTTGTTTGGCTGGTCTAAGGTAGGTTCCTGCCATGTCGAAACACACATACATGCACGTCCATTGGTTCATTGCTAATGATATTCCTTTCGTTTAACCTTGACATAGATTCCTGAGTGTTACAGATCGATTCCTCAACGAGCTTGGCCCTGTGGCACATGGACAGATTGCGAAGGACTCGGACACAAAGTTCGAGAACCTGGTGAAAGGTTTGCGGTATGTACAGATCAAAGTAAGTCTGGATATGCGAACGTCTTGAACAAGACGTGGTTGATCGTATAAATCTAATATGTTCGGTAGGTTTGGCCCCCAGAGGCATTCGAAGAAGGTGCTGAATTTATGGAATCCTTGGCAAAATCATTCGAGCACGCGCACGGTTTACGTTTCAAAATGGCTTTTGCAGAGACGCTCACCCGGTTGTTGCATCCTATTGGGAAGGTGGGAACATGATCCCCTGACTGGTCATACTTTACTAAACTTCTCTGCAGGCTGCTCAAGCAGAAGTAAACCATCCGCAGTGGGAGAAAGCGATAGAGAAGATTTATCCTCGCGCAAAGGAGATGATGTCAAAGCCCCGGTATTGGCATGTCGCGTATCCACTAGCAGTTACAGCGCTGTGCGTGGCACCGCATCAGTTCTTCCTAAAGAACTGGATGGCGTGTTTTGAATATGGGATCAGCAAACTGAAGGTGCCATCTCAAGTCACTTCGATCGTTCAACCGTGCCTTGCTCACGTGCCCATTCCATAGGACAAACCGTACCGCATTCCCATTCTCAATGGGATAGTCCGCTTGATCTGGACATATCTTTACCGTTGCCAAGAACCTGCATCCACCACCACATCAAAACTAGATGGGCTCCTAAAGCATTTCTTCCCTGCTGGACGGCCATATGTCTTTCCACCCGAAGAACATCTCGAACCGTTCATTTGTATTGTCCACTTTATCATCTCTCGTCATTTCGACTATGGCCGCGACTTCTGCCTGGACCTCCTGCAAGAATCTGCTAGTGCAAGTGGTACATTGGCTCCTGAGCGTGTTGGCATCTTGGTACAGGCGACCCTTTTGACATTACATGGCCTCGAACGCGAGGAACCGACGCCAACATGGCCGTCCAGTGCGGACTTTTCGACGATACCTCCGTGGGATGATTACCCTTCCTCCTCAGATGTTCTTCCTGCTTCGGTGCTCTCGAAACCCGGGATTCAGGACTTCGTCGACCGTTTCGGTGCGGCAACCTCCACCATTGCACTAGCATGTTTCAAGGCAGTTGGTCATATGTCAGTCTTTGACGAACAATGGTCACTGGCACGTTCTTCTGCATCTGGCAGCGCGTCGTCTTTCGAGGAATCCCATAACTCGGTTATCCGTCGGCATCCGGAAGGAGCTTTCGCGTATCCGAACCACCTAGTTTCACACATCAGCATCTTGCAAACTTGCTATCAATCATGGCCACGATGCTTACACACCTCATCGATCCCTCTTCTCGACGCGGTTGATATGCTTTTACGTGGCGTCGTGCATGTCGAGCCGCGGGTGGGTGAGGTTGCGGGGGCGGCTTTGAGAAGGTTCATGAAAGACGCGCTGTATGCGCCAACGGTGCTTAAATATTTCACTGCGTTCTTGTTTGATCCCAAGAAGGTTGAACGGGAGGGAACTGGCTATCGGATCCTCCTCGAAAGTGCGAGGCTATTGAACCTCTGGACTGGCGTGGTGGATACATGGATTATCGGGCTCTCCCAGAAGCCAAAGCTGGACCTGGCTGGGAGCGATCAGGGTGTCCCTCAGCAGGCCGAGGAGATTGTACTTGGTGCACTTTTCCTCCTTTCATATGAATTGATGCCCATCCGCTGCGCTGGAGTCAAGCTCGTACGCTCGCTCATCCCCCTTTGCAAAGATATCACTCCTGAGGGCACCTCGGCCAACGATCCCGCTCCTTTCTCATCCTTATTTTCATCACTATTCGAGAACGACACAAAGGGATGTCCGCTTCTTCAGGGCTTCGACGAATTGCTTGATCGTGCCGAGCTAGATCGTCTCCAGCAGTGGAAGAGGTCTGCGAAGCCAGACGTTCTTCTCCGAATTGCGGATAGCACCGTAGAGAAAGACCGCAAAATATGGCGCTTCGTCTATCCAGCGTTCATGCGGGCTTCGATGTCAAGTTGCGGCAAGCTTATTCCAAATTGTAGGGCTGTCATCGAGGCCGCGACATCACGGTATCATCCAACAATGCTCCGACTTGCTGGAATATCTTCCAGTGGTCGCATGCAATCCTCCCGCCCGACAGAGCGAGAAGGGTACAAACTAGTAAAGGAGAATACGACTCTTATCGACCAATGGTACATCTGGACTAGGATGCTTTGCTCCACCGCAGCGGTGTCGGACAA
>JBBPRD010000590.1:0-11660 GCA_038092855.1 Boletus piedmontensis | reverse complement strand
GGGTGGACCACCAGCCAAATTGCAAGTTTCTTTACTCTGGAAGCGTGTCCTCCGACGGGAACTTCGATCCTCTCGTTGCTCCGAGGCTTGGGATGGACTGCTTGGACTACGAGTGGTCTGCACTTGCCGGTGGTAGGGCTGACGTATCGCTGCTCTGGTCCATGGAATCTGCGCCGATATTGGTTGTCGACGCAGGAATATTGCCCGTTCCTGTCAGCGCTGATGAAAGCTTCGTGGAGGCCTTGCATTGCAGGATGACGTGGGTCTGCAAGATATTTAGCTAGACACCCCCATTGATGAGCTGCGCACTGACCTGCACACGTCGAAGTGGGTGACCTGTCTGACCGCCGAATTTTCTGACCATACTTATAGTAGTGGCGCACAGGAAGTGATCCGTTGGGACATGAAGGTACCAAACGTGAGTGTGCGTACTGATTTCGTCCGGTCTGGCTACACTGTTGAACATTCGATGGTGCCTGTTAGATGGCGGAGTCAGATGATATAGTGGGCTGCAGTTAATGGAATGGTAGGATCGTTTGAGTGTCTTGTTACCTGCCCTGATCCCGGAATAACTGCCAACACAAAGATATACTGAAGGTGGCAAATGGACAGCCTTGCCTTGGCATCTTTGTCTAGGTACATGGGCGGAGGGTTGCTGTAGCCGATGATGTTCTTGGACAATGCAAGCCAATGGACCGTCACCATTGCATCCGAATGGCACGTACCGTGGGACCCAGGTACATTCGGAATTGGGTCCTTCACGTGCATGAGCTGCTGTACAAGAGATCCACCATGTGTGTCGATCAGCTGGAAGGGGCATCAAAAAGTAGATTTGGAACGTACTATTATTGATGAACCCCGAGTTCTAGCCAAAAAATTTGGAAACCTGTGCTTGTGATTACAACAAAGAAAGATCAAGCTTCACGCAATCAGGTATACCACAAATGCCAAGATGGAATTGATAGATGGGATGTGTTGACGGACAGGATGATGTTTCGTAGCGCTCGTTTCTGAATCTGATCCCGCCCAACCCATATTTACGTAGTTATGAAGTATAAGAATGAATAGAAACCCGATTTCGACGTACCTGAACATTTCAACGACTCCGTCGAGAGGAACCGCCGCGCTCACATTGGCCTGTCGGGGCTTTGCGGGAAGCATATTTAAACGCGTGACCAAGTCTGGCAAGATGTGTGGCAGATTGGTCATTCGCAGGGGTCGCGAGCCGGAAGGCGAGCGGAGAAGCTCGGAAGGGGTAGCCTGTCGGAACCCGGTGACTTGTCGTAAGAATCGTGTCATAAATCTCGTACAAACCTCGGTCATGTTAGCAAACTAAGGACATGTTATTGGTCCATGTTAGCAAATCGTAAGTACATGTTAGCAAATCGTAGGAATTGTAGTCCAAATCATAGGAATCGTGGTCCATGATTTGTGTTGCTTCAGGCTATGCTGCAACTATCTTCCTTCTTTTCGACCTGTGCTGGATCTCCCACTCTCCTTGCTCTTGTGCTGCTTTCCTCATGGCATGTAGTATCTCATCAGTTGCTTTGAGGCCACTTGAGTGTCTATATACCTCATTTACTACATTAGTATGGAATCCATGGTTTTTTCCCATTCACTCGAGCATTGTATGGAGTCCCATATGTGAAGTGGTTGCCAGATCCATATGGTGCACATGCACCATTTCATTATCATTGGGCTGTCAGTAAGTTACAAAGTACTGAGGAAATAGTTAATAGACCTACTCTGAGTCCTTGATGTCATTGCTGATTGGTTGTGCTAATTCTTGTGAGATTGAGTGCACTTGTATGCACTTCAGGCACTACTTCTTGGAAGCAATAGACCTCTCAGAGGGGGGGTTTCTTGTAAGGATGAAACTGACCCCAGAGATCCTTCCTCTGCATTGGCAATACCTGCTCCATTCTATTATTAGTCTAGGGATTTTATTTTCTGATCAAACCACCCACTGAGCACCGTAGAAGAGCAATCCAAGCCTCATTGAAGTGTCCTCATTGCAGGCAATGTGGATTCCATGCGCAAGTCCCACCTCCTTTAGACTATCCACAAACCACTCCTCTACCTCTCCCACCATGGCCCCTGTCCCTGGCACTCGCACAGCTCTCCTGAGCACAAGTAAAGGCCATGGCCAACACTTTGCATTACCTTGTAAAGCTAGAAATCCCAAAAAGACACAAATATATGTGAATATTCTAGGGCACAAGACCAAGTGCCAATGGCTACTTGCAGAGCTTCACAACTTGCTTCAAAAATGACCTGCAGATCCTCCAGCTCTGAATGCTCAAGATCTGAGTCTTTCTGACACCATAAACTTACCACCAGATTTTTCTGTGCATGATGATGCTCCCCTGGAGTACAATTTCCCTGATGACATCAAACTTTCCAATACAATGGAACAATCTGTCCCCACAATGGCAAGGGCCTCAAACCAATATGAGAATTGGAAGAAGACAATCCTGATGTTAATCTACCCTTTGCTTGAATATCTCTCATGAATGCTTGGCAAACCCACATCATTTGCTAGTAACTTGCCTCTCTCTTGTTGTAAAGGGGGCTGTGACATCATGAAGACTCAGCTTATTGCCCTCTTTTATGATTGTAGATTCATTTGTATGCATGTTTTCCCTACCTGACAAGCAACAGACTTTACTTCAGTCACTTCATGCCAGTGTTTTTCTCTTCCTCAGATTCTTGTATCACATGGCTTATTCCCAACTGCACCATCTCAACCACGGATGGCCATCTCAATTGAATTACTGGCTTTCTATCATGCCCTCTTTCAGTGATTATGTGATGTGGTCAATGCTCTCACATTGGCACTAAATTCTCACTATATTTATAGAGGATTTCATATGACAAACAAAGAGGTATTGCATTTGCATTATGTGTCTTCATTACACTGATGGTTGGACAGGGCAAAGTAGTGCAAGAACCATTTCATTGAAGTCTAGGAAATGTAATACAATGGTTTGACCTGCTAGTGAATCAATGCCACCCACCTATTTGATCATCATCACCAAAATGGGATGCCATCACAGTGCCCTGATCACCATCAAGAAGTCAATGGTCCCACTTTGGAAGCTTCCTCACTAATCACCATATGTACCAAAGACCTGTGCTCCATTGCTTGTGCAATGCTGCCCTGCATGCTTCAGGGGTGACTCTTTTGGGCAACCACTTCATGATGGCACTGACATCCACATTGCCACAGATGACAATTTCCATCATTGACACTGCCATTCCTCAGGAGACAGCCTCTTTTTTTATAAACCAATCTATTTCTGTCCTAAAGCCCAGGTAGATGTGGTTGGATGACACATTGAGAAGGCATGCAGATGTCCTGCCAGGAACTGATAGATACATGCTCCAGATGAAGTGGTAGACCAATGTGAATCTTTGTATGAAGTGGCTGATGGCAAAAAACAGAAAACATCTATGGAAATTTACAATGATAGTGGAGTGATGGCATTAATATGCTGTCATGATATACCCCTCTTTTTTGCCAACATTGACATCCCTGGGGAATAGCAAAAATACAGCATTGCACTTATTGAACACCTATTCACATTTCTCCCTGTGGAGGCTACTGTGGTTATTATGTATGACATTGGCTATGTAATTGAACATTTGATTACTCAGGTATCATGTATCCCATCTCGGTATCATCATGGTCTCATTCAGACAAATCACAGTATGATATTCTCACTGATGGCATTGTGTCCCGTGTGCAGTTTGCAACAGCAATGTACACATATGGGCATGAGTGGGCATGCCAGCTTGTTTACAACCTGTGGCTTATTGAAGGGCTTGGTCTATCAGATGGTGAGGGTATGGAGAGGCTATGGTCTTGTTTCATCAAATTGATAGGTATTGAGTGATTGTCTTTGGTGAGTGACAAACTGGCATATATCTATCTCACTAAAATATCACAGCATCAACGCTGCCTCTGGCTTATTTATTGACAAGCAACTGTGGTTAGTCTAGAGATGCTCAGAGATTTAGGGATGTGGGTTAGGCATCACCTCAAGAAAGGCATCCAAGAACAAGGCGACACAGCTCAGAAAGTTCTTGACAGTTGTGGAGTTGCAGTGACAGATCTTCAATCTCAATGGACAAGACAACAGGCTGCACAGTTGTCCATCTGAGCATGTAAAGTTGTAATTACTATCATTTATCTTCCATTGTTCATGCATTCCAGATATTCCTACAAGGCTCAAGAGAGAATTGGATAGTGTCCTCATGCTACAAGCTGATCTGGATTCATCTGAGTGTGCTCTTTAACATGCTTGTACTGCCATTGAACAGGACAAGGGGGCTACTCAACAAAATCAAATCACTTTATTCCTTACTTAATGTACAGGAAAAATTCCCAGAATTAGAGGGAGTCAGCCTGGACTTTGTGCACATCCTACTCTTGGCATGGGATCTCAAAATCAATATTCACAAGAGAGCAATTGGAAGTTTTTTCAAATGGGACAAACTCAATCATGCAGTCAGAGGCAAGGACAAAGCACTTGGTAAGTGTATTGTCTGCTACACATAATCTTATTGAGAATTCTCCCAAGGCATGAAACTGTATCAGCAAACAAGAAAGGTGATTTCCAAATGACAACCTGCCCTAATGTCAGCTATCTGTAAGTTCAACAAATACTGTGAACAACTAGAGGTACTGTACAAGCTGGAATATGCAATTCCATTGCCCCCCCCTTCCAATGAAACTGGCAGATTTATGCAGTGACCAAACCCTCTTGCAAAACATTTGGATCACATGCTCCAGCAGTGAAATATCCCAATGGCTGGAAGACTCTGATGTTCACAAAGGTATGTATCTGAGCACTTCTTAAATGGGATCATTGCTGAGAGGAACAATGCCATTTAAGAGTAGAAGCAGACAATATATGCCATTGGTTTAGCATTGAGTTATCTGTGATCAAGCTTGCATTGTGGCAGCCTGAACGTGAGTTTACACTCAAAGAGCTTCTTCTTTCCATTGCTGAATTATTTTTAGATTTTGAGTTTCAGCTCCTTCTACAGTATCAATGTGAAGAGGTACTCAAACTGCAAGAACAGTGGCTGATATCCCTTGCCTCCAGTGTTCATTATGCAAGTCATGTCCAACAAGCTGCCCAACTTGCCAATATGCTCTTGGGCATATCAGTGTCACCACACATGGAGCTACACTGGATGTAGCCCATCACATGTGATATACCCCCCACAGATGACCCTGAGGACAACTTTGAAACAATTGAGGAGCCAGTGTTCATTTCTGAACTCAACACAGGTCCTGATGAAACTCTTCTGGGTGATGTGCTTGATGCCAGTGATAATGATGAGGAAGACAACCCTCTCAACTCATTACCTGTTACCCATCTTTTGTGGCAAGTACCTGAGATATGTTTGTCATTAATAATAAATTTACATTTATGGCTTATCCTCCTTCATCCAGAACCTTGACATTGACACACTTAATATTTCCAGCTGCATACCCATCATTTCCAACAATATTACCAAGCATGTCCATCCTGCTACCAAAGGTTTTAGTGCATTGGTCTTCAAAACCAAAGATATTGAAATTCTAGGATCAAATTCCCATCTGAATGACACATGCATTTCCATTCTGTCCAAACTGCCTGCATTGTGATACTCTCAATGCATGACCTGTCTTGTGATACTCTCAATGCATGACCTGCCTTGTGATACTCTCAATGCATGACCTGCCTTGTGTCCAATACAATGCAGCTGATGAAATTTTTTGGTACAACATGTCCAGAATGAAATATTGGGATAAATCCATTTGGATCCTTTCTATTCACTGCCCATCATCTTGGGGTCATTGGGTTGTATGTACCATCCATCTCAAGTTGTGTCATCTTCTATTATTTGACAGTCTCACTGAAAAACACCCATGGAAGCATGAAGTTCAGGTATGATTGTATCCATTAAAAAAAATCTAACTATAGAATGAATTCAGGACATCAT
Organism: Boletus piedmontensis; assembly: GCA_038092855.1. Taxonomy (NCBI): domain Eukaryota; kingdom Fungi; phylum Basidiomycota; class Agaricomycetes; order Boletales; family Boletaceae; genus Boletus; species Boletus piedmontensis. The sequence continues at coordinate 5,663 of JBBPRD010000590.1, read as the reverse complement.
TAAACTGGTAACCCATCTGTCAATGATTACAACAATGAAATGTGGTGCACCACACATGGAAGGAGGCAATTGAAAGGTTATCCCTATCTCAGTATGTTTCTATTGTCATCCACTTGGGGGAATGTTATTCTGATATCTCTATCCAGCTTACTCCTGTTCAGACTAATGCTATAGACTGTGGTTTATGGGTCCTGGCCCAGATTGTGGCCATTATGTGAGAAGGTGATCTTACAGGACTCAAGAAGGAGGATATGGTTGAATTTAGGTAATTCCTTCACACTCTGGTACTTCAGATTCCAATAGCTATAGTCTAAGGATGTATGTACAGTGATCTCAGTAGTTGCTATGAACACCATTTTAACATTTGATAAAACATTCTTGAATATGCCAAGCAGAGTGGATGCATATAATGATATTATCCACCAATTTTATCATGCTGATCTCTGGCTGGAATGTGAATTAGGGGAAATGGTAACAGCAGACATGATATTCAGTCATGGAAATTACTACTACATACATGAAGGGCTCAGTTAGGTCCTAGGAAGCCATTATGATCATTCACAACACAAGTTGGCAAGTGAAACTTGCAGGTTATCAAATAAAAGGATAACCTCCAACATTCTTCAACTTGCTGCACTGCTTACTGTCTTGACGACTGATTCCAGCAGCTACCTATGGCTTGTTGTTGGTGGGACCAATCCCGGGATGTATAGAACCCGGTATGTATTGGCTGCATGACATCACATTGTATTCACCAACTCACAATGCTCATGGGTCATGAGTTCTGCCATCCAATGCAGGCAGGCTTCAAAGCCCTTGCCAATAGCCATTCAGTGTGTTTCCAAAGAGGAGGCCAAAGCTCTTTATTGTGTATTGCATGAAGCAATGTCCTTACTCCCAGCTGAACTAACCTCTTCACAGATTGTGGATGCACTCACGTGCTCACCACTGGTGCACAGCTTTTTCCCTGATGACACCTATGATTTCTATCCAGTTACTGTTGGCACTCCTCCTAGTATTCATTGAACAAAGTGTGTTCACTGTTGGGCCACTTGGATCACTAATAAACAATTATTCATAGAGCAAGTGCAGTCATATCCAAGGCCTCATTTGTGAACCCTTGCTGGAAGCACACACAATTGTTCTGGGAGGCTTTGGTGCTTGTCATTGTAAAAGGCCTTGAATCTCGCATGCTACCATTGGCAACATCTGCTGAGTTGATGATGCAAGATAATTCAAGACCTTTAGTGTTGTGTGCCCATTTACCCATTCTTTTCAACACCACCCATGAACTCCTTGCAGGCTGGACCAATCAAGTCATTGGAAGCAAACTTGAGCAATCAGCTCTGTCTCTCATCTCCATGATCCGAGAGCAGGCAGTCCACCTCAAAAGCATCAACCATCTCCTCCTTGGGTATGTATTTGTCTATTCACAAACTTAACATGTGGCTGAATCACCATCTTTGTCATTTCCTTACAAGCAGATTGCAGTACTAGTCTAGACATGGATTCTTCACCACTCCTTATGTCCAATGTCCAAGACCAAGATCATGATGGTTTACCCATATCCATTGTGTATGTACATGTCAGGACTTTATGTGGAGTGATCAAGAGTCATTACTGCCTCCATGTCACAAAACACTGTGTCCCATGCCCACATACTATATTGGGCAATCATGTAGCCAACTACTTAGTGGCTCATGGCTATACTGCCACAAGCATCAATGCCATCGTTCACATTCAGTGTAGTACTTCACACCAACAATTTTCCCTCCAACTTGCTGTGTGTGGCATGTTGCTAGCAGAGGCTACTTACCTGCAGGATCTGATAGAGTGATATCATCTTGTACTTAGTTACTCAAACTTGAAAAAATCGACTGTCAGTCACAATACTGCTTATTAATTTTGGACTTGATGCTGATTATTTAAGATCTATATAGCAAAGTCATGGTGTCTGCCTTATGTAAGACTTAACCAGAACAACCCAGATTCTGTCAGTGATATCTTGTGCACTGCCAGCATGCCTCGCTCACACTTATATTCCCTAGGTATGTTGCTCTATTGGACTCTCTCATAAACATAGAGCCAATCAATGTCCAGATAACTGGCTGGTTTTAGCACAACAGTGTTACAACTCATCCCTATGCCAGGGGAATTACTCTTTTCTTTGCTTTTTGCACTTCACTTTGCTTACCATGCATTTCCTTTCAATACTTATGCACCCATGCATTCAAACCCAACCACAGCATAGTTATTTCCTTAGACATTCTAACCCTTTGCCCTGATCCTTCTTCTTTGCCCTTTGCCCATTTGTTCCACTGAGTTCTATCACATTCAACATGTATTCACTGACTAAGCCTTCTCTCATATTCCTTGACATTCTATGGCTTAGTCAGCTTCATTTCATGCTATATATATAAACCTTGTGTCATCTAACTTGTACCCTAAGTTAGACCTACTTGAATCTTACCTCTTCTCTTCATTGTCTCTACAAGTCTCTATTCTACTCTAGAGTGAATGCTCACTTGCCATCCCTGGTTGTCTACCAGAATGGCAGGGCTCTCTGTCTAACTTCCCTAGCCTGTGTTGCTTTGCCACTTCATTGCTAGTCCCACCAGCCCTTGGGACTTCCCTCAATAATCCCATCAATAATGACCTCCTTCTGCAAGACATCCTTTGTCACAGATATCCCTGCTTCTCACCTCAACAGGCATCCTCCCTTGTTGCAGCTGCTGCTGTTCTTTAACCCTTGGCCCTATTGGGTATTCCCTTCTGTCATAGCTATCACTCCTCCTTAACCCTTGACCCTGTTGGGTAACTCTTAGCCCTATCGGGCATTCCCTTCTGTCACAGCTATTGCTGCTCCTTAACCCTTAACCCTATCAGGTATTCCTTTCCATTGCAACTGTTGCTGCTCCTTTACCCTCAACCCTACTGAATAACCCATAACCTTGATTGGATATTCCTCTGATCACAGCCATTGCTACTTCCCAACCCTTGGCCCAATCCTTAGGAGTCCTTCCAATCATCAGACTCTCCCTAGCTTTTCGAGTCTATACTTGGCCCTACCTGGGTCGAGTGTAACAGACAGAGCCAATGCTTGGCCTATGGGAAAACTTACAAGGAAAGGTGCCAGTGACCTCAGACTCAGACTCAGTTGCACTATGTAACCCATGTTTCACATTGGGCAATCCACAGGTTACTTCTCCTTAGGGTGATTGATCTCTGGTTTGTGGCAATTTCAAGTTAAAGGATTGGCACTGACTTCCACTGAAGAATCTTCTATATCCAATCAAGCAAGTGTGTGATATTTAGGTTTGTTAATGCATGAAAAAAATGGTATTTTCTAGTTTCCCAATACCTCATGTTACATGTACTCTACATTGAAATTCATTTCACTAAGATAACATTCAGGTCATCATTTATGCTAACACCATACTCAACAATAGTAGATGGCTTGTCATGAGGACCCTCCATATATCCCCTCTGCAGATGCTCCACACTCGTTGTTGCCACCTAACATGCAACAGGTAGACAAAGAGCAAATCAGTGGAGGTTGCAATGCTTCATCACCTCCATTCATCCAGACACTAACTTAACTGCTCAGTGTGGTGAAGGCCACCATGTGGGACTCTGGTGTTGTGTGTGGCACACAAGTGTGTTATCAGATGCTTGAATATGCCCAATCCATGGATAAAGAATCTTGGCATGTGGAATGTGCCAGTGTGTTATTTGACAATTGTTATACTTGGCTTGGGTAGGGTCAAATGTAGACTCAAAGAGGTTGAAGACAAAGACAAAGGTTACCCATTTGTAGGATCAAGGGTTCCAGGTAGAACTGGACTTTGAGGATTTACCCATAAACAGGGTCAAGGGTTTGAGACAGTACTTGATGAGGGTATGGCCAGGAGATAAGAGGCCCACAGTGATCAAGGGCAGCATTCACTCAAGAGTAGAACAAAGACTCACAGAGAGGGAAATACAATGGAGGTTAGATTGAGTAGGTCTAATGTGAAGAACATGGTAGCCTACTGATGGGTTTATATATGTAAAGTAATATGAAGATGACTAAGCAATGGAAAGTAATGGAACTGAAGAGAATGCTTAGTCACTATATGAGCATGGAACGTGAGAGAATAGTATGGAACAAGGATGACAGAGGAAGAAGAAATAAATGGGTCACAGGAGTGTTCAATCATGCAACCTTGTAGAGAGACTAGAGGTTTTCATAGGCCAAGATGGGTGCAAAGTAAGTAAAAGAGAAAAGAGTGGATGTTGTAGTAAAGAAGAAGAAGTTGTAACAACAATGGCACTGAAGAGTATTCCCTGTTCCCTCATGAAGGAAAAGGTCCTGGTAAGCAAAGAATTGGCTATCAATTTACTATGAGCTCACTATTATCATCTACTTTTAGCAGAGGCTGCAAATAGACCACTTGCTTCTAAGAACAACGCAAGGCCTTCAGGTTCTAACAAATCTGGGCCTCCTGTATCCTCCAGTGAGAGCTTACTTCCATGCATCCAATCTCCACACATTGGTGAGAGAAATATCATTATCCTTTTTTTGTTCAATGGCTGAGCTTTTTGCTTCAAAGTTCCCCCACCAGTACTCTGTGATCTGAAGACCATGCTTGCAGACACTTCTGCACATAGATGTGCTGAACAGATAAAAATGGAAGGCAAGATGGTCTCATATAACTCTCAGTCATTGCTGGTAGAAGTACCCAAAGTGGCAGAGGAGGATGTGGATACTCCATGCCAGCACAACTATCACACATGCATACCTAGTCCAGCACCTCCCACCATGGACTGGCTGACCAATTTCAATAATCCTGATTACCCCAACTCTCCCTCTCCACAACAGCCTATGCCTGACCTGTTTATTGTAGCTGTGGCAGACCATGCAGAGGGTGATGCCTCATTGAGCACTGATAATGCATTCTTGATAGGTAGAACATCAACTACCACCTCAACAATCCTCAACAAAGCGTTTCAAAATATATACAATGACTTTAATGAACTTTCTGGTTAAGTCCACATGCTGTTACTGCAAGTTATCCAATGATTTACAAAGCAATTTGCTTGAACAATCTCATGGCATCCATGGAATTCCTACCAAAGATTCTGGTGTGCAAACAAGGCTTAGGAGATGGCTAGAATTCAGAACACTGACTTGGTCAATGTAACTCTAAGTATGTCATACAAGGCAATCCAATCATTGCTGTCTAATTGAGTGAATACAGATCACCAAATGATGCAGTGTTACAAGCTGTTTCATGAGGAATACCTGGACAACTGGCAGCAGATCTTAGCCATGTTCGACAAAGTAGAGGTACTTAACAATGAGGACAAAATGGTTGCACAATGCCAAGCTTTGTTCTATTAATTGGTAAAGCAGCAAACACAGGCTATAAGTACTTTAGCACCACATGTTCTCTGATGAGTTGCTGACAATGTTTAGCTTGCAAGTACAGTGACTCCAAAAACCCTTTCCATACTAACCCAGAATGTGGTGTGTGAAGTGCACCACCAAACAGCGTGGGAATTATGCTTAGCTTTGGTGGAGTTATAAATAGTACATACTCTCAGCTACAATATTGCCCCCTAGGTCATGTGATTTGGTCCACATGCCAGAGAGATATGATCAATTCAAAACAGCAATACCA
>JBBPRD010000589.1:0-11675 GCA_038092855.1 Boletus piedmontensis | reverse complement strand
CGTCAACCCGGTCTATTGAGCGCGTGCAGCCTTCTCAACGGTTGATGCTGATGTCAGAACGTCAGGGGGACTCTAAACCGTCGTAATCAGGTACTTGAGATCTCGAATGAAGAAAGCCCAGTCTCGGACTTTGAAGCACGACTCGAACGGGCTGCACCTGATCAGATCTGATGGATCAGAGTTAACGGCCAGATCATACAGATGTTGGCGAGTGGGTACCAGTGCACCGACGAGCTGGGCGACGCGGAGCAGTGCTCCTGTTCTTAGATTCGGGGAAGGCAACCTAACTTGTTTTCTGTTCATATTCTAGATTCACCTTTTTTTTTCCAACTTCAAATCTCTTCGAGTACGCGGCATACTTGGTTGACTTTAGGCGTTGAGATTTACATATAATATCCTTAATGCGATGTGTCTGCTTCCCTTTACTACCTTATCATGACTGAAGGATTCCTTGACCCAATGGTTACATTCAAAGATAAAATCCAACGTATATTATTACATTCGGCGAATAGCAACGATTGATAATCGAACGAAAATGATCTGACCCGATCCCTAGTTCCACTTGGCTTCGGCGTACAGACCCAGCACTTCGTTAGTCAACGTATGCGTGTACAGCGATGTGTCGTTCACCGTGTAGTGTTTCACAGTCTGAACCAAATTCAGGTGGCACAACACATCGTCTTCAACATACTTAATATAGACCACATCAATAGAGGTATTACTCGGGACGTCGGGAGGGTTGGAGCCGATGTAGTGCGGAAGCGAGAAGTTGGCAAGCGGCGTGTGGGGCGTGTCGTTGCCAACGCCAGGGCATCCCTGTGTGAGAAAAAAAGGTTATAGCTCAACAGTCACGAAACGGCGTGGAGAAAGAAAGATGGGACTTACGTCCGTGGCATTGTACCCAGGTGTCAGCTCGCTCGTGAAGACCACCTGTTGGCGTTTGCCCATGGTTCCCAATCGGCTGCGATAACGAGTCTCGACGGATTCGTGGTCCCACTGTTTCTTTTCCAGTTTGGGACACGAACCCTTGTTCATAGCAGGCAAAATTTCGTTCGCAACGCTGGCCGTCACGTTAGGTATATAATAGAACTCATCGGGGTACATCACGGCGCTGAGCTGGTCGTTATTGGTAAAAGATCCATTGTAGATGTCGAATCGCAGTAAATAGGAGTTGGCGATGATGATGTTGGGAATGTCAGCACGCGTGTTGTTGATGGCGAGGGCGAGTGGTGCAGCCTCTGCGATGAACAATGTCAATGCATTTCCACTGGACGGGTATGGATTCCTATGGGGAATATCATCAATGTAATCAGTACAACGCTTCAACACCGAGTCAGGACGTACTGATTCAAGGTATAATCCTGGCGAGCAGTGCCGTATAAGTGACCCAGATCGAAATCGATAGCAAGTTGTTGCAGGCCATCAGTGATATTACGCCCATCAGGGGTGTCGAAAGTGGAGTTCGACGTCGCGGTGTGGTACTACAAGTTGTCCTATTCCACGGTATTCGAGAATGCGATACGAATTGGCAGCGTACCTGGTAGGTAACCCTGTTTTGATCAAGATACCTCCTACTAAATGCTATGTTGTTGGTGTTTCCCTTTGCAGCGGTAAGATTCGCGCCTATGAAGCCTCAGTTGCGCTGATCACCATGTCAGATGGAGACACCCACTCATCCAGCCTGCGAAAATGTTATGTTTGAGCCGACCCCCCATCGGAAGCAACTAACGTACCAATTGTTTCCATGTATCGACCGCTCTCCAGGGCCATTGACCTTCCATCATACTGTTGGCAGTCGCGAACATGAGTATGTCCTGCATATAGACGACAATTAGACACCGGGGCGATCTCGTGCGCCAAAGGTGGCAATGCAGACCTCCGAAAATCAAAATAGGTGTGTAGGGATGCACGGCCCGGATAGCGTGAAAGACAACCGGCCCTAAAAATCAAATCTTCATTGACATTGGTTCCTAGATCAATCAGACCGTGGCCTACAGCTGTAATTCGATACTGGTATGTGACTGATTATAAGCGTCAGATAAAATCGAGATGAGAATTATAGAACACACCCAACAAGAAGGAACACATCTGGTTCCTCTGCGATAGCTTCTGCAAACTGAGTGATCGAACATTAGAGATATCATCGCAAATACATATTGTGTACTTACCCATTGCTCCTTCACCATATTGGCCGCAGTTTGAACAGTGGTGTTGATGTCGTTGTATTTGAAGTCATAAAGTACACCAAGGGACGTCACGTTGCGACCTCTGTATACAATGTGTTAGTTATGCATCAGGAACAATAATGTCATGACGATGGAATATGAAGACAAAAGGGGTTGTAAAATCCACGGCAGGACAATATTCGCAGAAAGGTAAGGGGAACATGCGCACTTCGCGGTCGTGAACTTCGTATAGCGATCTGTCATCCACGTTGCACAGAAGTGTTGGTCAGGAAGGTGAATCGTAACCTAAAGGATAACGTTACTCACTGCCAACCGGCACATTCTCAATTACGCCATTAGAATTGACAATCGTGATGTTAGCATTGGAAGACAGGTAGCGACCTTTCAGGTGAGGAACGAAATTGAAGTACCTATGGAGTTCAGCGCAGTAAATGAAGTCATTGAATTGGTCATCGGAGTTTGTCAACGTATGGGCACCGAGTTTACACCACAGGGGTCACCCGAGCGTGCGTCGTTGAAATGTCGAGGACAAGTACAGGTTGAGATGGTGCGGTTGGAATGGGTGTAACCATCCATCCATGCAGAGTTGATGAGATATAGGTGCCAGCCAGTCGGCATGGACGACATGAAGGAAAACAAAAAAAGTACATGGTCAGTGCGGCATAGGCAATGTGTTTTGGTGCACGTACATGTCATGCGTGTAACTATAGTTCGTTAGTTCATGGCTATTGGGAGATAAGCATTGGACAAGCGCGACCACGACTGAAGCTGTGTTAAACCTACTTTCCAATAGTCATCAGATCATACGGGAGGCGCTTCAGGAACTCGTTTGACTGATTTTGCGTATATAATCAACATGGGTACCTAAATCCCGAAGATAGAGCTTACGTCGTGAGCATCCACACCGCCGGCAGGATAGCCATCCGAAAGGCCAGTGCCTATGACACGTATGGTAAATGCTGAGCCAGTGAGAAATTTCTGGAGGATCACCATCATGCAGATCTCCAGAATCGACAAGGAGAAGATCGACATTCCTCCCCTACTCTGCATGTTAGCGGGGAGGCTCTAAAACGATTATCATTAGGGAACTGACGACGGCGATCTGTTTCATATGCGTGACGAAACTTGCGAAGTCACCGAGATCACCACTGCACACCCAATCAGCCTCGACATGGTCGCACAACAGGTACGCGCTTCTCGTATCGCGTGCAAGAGGGGACTCACCTGTAGTTTGGCTCTGGCCAGCTAAGCTTCTGATGGCCGAGGAGCCATCCATGTGTGTCTGTAGTATGGATCACGTTGAAGTCACCCCATACAAGAGGACCGTATGGCGGCGTAAGCTGAACTTGCGGGTACTCGCGCCTTTCGTGGACGTGAGCATGGGCATCAGCATCGCGGGCGTGGAGCTCGTTGTCGGCGCATGCAACAGCAAGCCCGATGAGAGAGAGGAAGGAAAAGAGCATGGTGGAGGAGTTTCACTGGAGGATGGTGTTCATCTTGATCCCCTACTTATAGGTTGTAAAGGCAAGGGTCGCTCTGCGAGGTGAAAAGAGAATGAGGATAGCAGGGATAGCACCTTCTTCTCGATTCAATGGGCATGTACGTGATCTCGGTCCGCGCCTGAACCATCGAAGTTCCATCAGATCCGGGCCATCAACCCTTTGGATCCTATCGTCACTGGCTTATACATTGTTTCGCTCATTCTGGCTGTCCCATGGAAATCTAATTGGACTTAGCCAGCTCGATTCAGGGGGAATGTTAAAATACGACATCGGGTGAATATTTTTTGGGTGCAGTGTTTGCTAGAATGATCGGGTTTCTGGTTTACGGCTGGTCCTTGAGCTGCGAAAGTGCCAAGAGTTGGTCTACAAAGGAAAGGTGGAAAAAAACTTACAACCCGAAAGTGTATGGCTGTGTAGCCAACACACAGACACGCTGCGTCACACAACCAAAAGGTGTTACGTGCGCGGGCCTATGGCCATTGTTACTGGAGAAGATCCGCCAGGAATGAGACGAACCGTTGGAATGACCTTGGTACTCACCAACCCCTCTTTGGTACTTCCCAGCCGTGTCGGAACTCGGAAATGTATCACGGAATACGAGAAATGGGGAAGGTGCATGCTGCTGATCACCAAAAGTCCCCTTTCGCACAACCGAATCCCAACTTGTTGGGAAGCCGTATTCCCTCACCTCTGCCCCTGACTGGCCCCAAGGCGGTTCGATCAGATTATCCTTATCAGCGCTGCTTTTGTGTTGCTTAACCAGACCCAGAAATAATGACAGATGGAGTAGACGTACTCCAAAATCTGGGTTTTCACTGGGTTGATATGACCGGTCTCCCCAAGCCTTTCTGCAAAATGTAGCCACGTAGGTGTTCCGTCATGCGCCCCACCCTATGAAGCCAGGAGAGCAATACATGGGAAGTGACACCCTGACGGCGGCCGCAACACATCCACATAGGCTATACCTGATTGAAACTAAACAATGGAAGGACATCGTAAACGGCATTGTTCGCGTCTTGACTCAGGATATTGACCTAAATGAGGGTAGTCCGACAAAGCTCAAGGCTTGCGCCATGCGCACACGCAAATTAGGATCGATATATCGATATGCTTTACCGACAAACTCTTACCGGACATTGATTATGTGAAGTTCAACGAGAGAAGACCAGAACTGCCAGGCTGGCATGAACATCCGAGTTGTATGGTACTCGCATACCGACTTAAATGGTTACGCTGAGTAAGGCAACTAGGCAGAAAAATGTTCAAAAGTAATGAGACGAGTCGCGCATCGGAAACACATCGCGGCGGCCCGACGTCGCGCCCAATGGCATGAGATCCCACTGTGCTATAAGACATGTGATAAGTTCCTAGTCTGGCCGAATCAATTGAGTTCACCAACGGATTGACACGGAGGCATCCCACACTATGGAGAATCTGAACATAAAATATGTACCCCAAGGGCAGAGGCAGACGAGGAAGATGCACCATAATTTTATGTCCTGATGGTTTAACTGAATTTGACAAAATAGTACTAGTCCAAGTCTAGCCTTCTTGAGCTTAAAGTCATTGGGCGGAGTAAACGCGCAATGAGCGCGTAAGCAACCTCACTTGCTAGTCAGAGACAACCTTCAGCCTAGTCTTGAATCAGCTTCTGCTGACTTTCATCCCAACTTGGGACCCCTTATCAAGTTTGCGACTTGTCTCACTCGGTGTAGTCTTGACACCAGACGTTTTGGTCCTCGCCGAAGACAGCCCCAGGACCATTCGGACCCGGCAGCCATCGAGTGTCGCCCCGAGCGCCCGCCGTCCCGATTGTAACTGCCCTATATAATCGAATCCAGTTTGTGGTCGAAGTACAGATTAATACTCCATTACCCGGTCCCTCTATTGAACTACAACTCGCTTCTCAAGAACTGTACCGTGACAATTCTATTATCCGGATCATGCCATGGCGTACAAACCACACAGGCTTATCCCATTCAAGTTAGGGCTATTATAGCTCCACAAAACGAACGCATGATGTGACAGCCCGCCACTGGGATACATTTGAAGGGGTTCAGAGAATTCAGCCACGTCAATCCAGTCTGTTGAGCGTGTATATCTCGACCGTTAGTGCTCATATCAGTACAGAGTGACTCTAAACTGTTGTAGGTCAGGTTGCAAATCTTGCCTGCGAGTGGTGGGGGGAAAGCTGAGTCTCGGACTTCTGAAACACGAATGGGCAACCTGATCTGATGGATCAAAGTTGAGGGCCAGATATGGATGCTAGTGAGTGGGTACCAGCGCACTGACGAGCTGGGCCTGACTTTGCACACCAAGGCTCTGTCCGTTCTCAATGTACAGATACATTGTCAGCCGATATACCTGCCCCGTTTTCCGCGTTTCATGATGCTGTTCCAGTTTTTATCACAGACAAGTCTATCCTTTGATGAACTCGATCAAATTACTTCGGGTAGGCGTCACCTATTCCCGCGGGGTATACCCGGCAAGATTGGGAGCATAATATACTAACATCTCAGACACCCCGCATTGTATTAATCTCGTCTTTTCCAGCTACAGACCGTCCCCTCAGACCCTGTGTCAATTCTCGTTCTGCATCTAAGAAGCCAGATAACAAAGACATTGATGCTCTTGCCATACTGGCCCGTAGTCTGCTGCCGCATGCCCGGATCAGCAATCCTTGCCACAATCCTTGCCACAACCCACCAGTATGGGCTCCCCCAGGCCAGTGAATGGTCCCTACAAGTACTACTTTGCCGACGATAACGAGGTGGAAGGCGATCTTGAGTTAGTTTTTGCAATTCTATGCTACGATCACTGAGTACTGATCGGATCATCAATCATCCATGTAATGGAAATTATGTACATTTCGTTGTATTGTCTGGACCAACTTTTCCGGTCCGGATATATCGACCAAACCCCAAGCTAGCTTGAACAGTGGATCCGAAAAGAACGATCCCCGTCCCTGATCGTGGAGGTGATTGATTTTGTCACCCTCACCCCCACCACTAGTTCTGATGGATGCACCACCCACTCCCAACCCAGCTCTTCACTGCCCCCCCCTTCCAAGCTATCGGAGGATCAGGACCTTCTGACCTTCGTGGAGATCACCCAGCTGGAGAATCTTGAATTACAGCACGTCCGAGCTTACATTGATGAGATCAGAACCATTTCGCCTCAGAAGCCTGATATTGGACCTGACGAGGGGAGTGGTGACAATTGTCTCAATTCCCAGTCCTTATCGACTTGAGGCAGACATATCAGGTGGAAATCAATAAAGGCTCTTAGGTGGGCAAAGTCTTTTGGGGAAGACAAAGGACGCTGCGGAAGACAAAGGCTCAGCTTTACTTCTTGGTGTATACGAAACGTATCTTGGATTGTGAATCTGATCCCGTGTATTTGTACAATAAATGAGAATTGGATAACCGGGCTACTGTTAGAACGTTTGCGACAGATAAGACTAACTCTCGGAACTGGGTGGAGTGAAAAAGACTAAAATTTTTGATCACCATGGTCAATGGGAGTCAATGGCCAGGTAACCCCAGGATTAATCAGGGAGGATGCTGAACAAAGTGGTTTGAAGGGGCCCCTATGGAATAAATGGTAGATAAATTTCCTACTTACATTCTTCCAACCCCGCTGGCATCAGTCGTCCACACGCGTACCCACGGTGCTAGTCGGGTTCTCAAAAGTGTGCTTGAACGTGGTGAACGTGCTCGTTCCGAGAATCGCAAAGACGACGTGATCAAAAGAAGACCTATATCTCGCTCTCTTGCTCGTCAGCAGGTCTGCCCAAATCCTAGCCACCGTCTTCACGCCATTCCGAAACACTCCCGTACCAAAGCTTCCAAGAACGAGATTCTTCGCCCCTTGTTGTTCCATCAGTGATAGTATCCTGCCCATTCTCTCCCTCATCGCCAACTCTATCGTGCTCTCAACTTTGGTGTGGTCTGCATGTTCATTTTTGTTCCGGACGTCGCCCGCATTGACCGCAGTGCTAGTAAGGATATCAACTTCGAAAGGGGTCACCCAATCACCGATATCATTTCGAAATATGACAACGGAAGGGGTGTATATCATTGCATGGTGGTAGAGTCCACCGCGACGATCGCGTAGATGCAATTTATAGAACTGCTGGGCGGTGTCTGTCATGAGGGAAGGGTACAGTGTGGAGGATCGTGCGATGGATTCTTCCTGAGCTTGAGCGCCACCGAGAAAGCCACCGCCCGGGCGAGTAGCTGAGGCAAAGTTGAGTACTGCGATTCTTCCAACACTAGTCGAGCTAGATAAGGAGTCGCATAGGAAGCGAGCGCCATCGAGTGTCGAGATCTCTAAAATCGAGATCTTGATCTTCGTCGGGAGTAACGTGGGCACGTCCGAAGCCCATCTGGAAGAAGAGAGGTCGTCGGGTGGATAATAGCGTGTGTTATGATTGGAGAACCTGACTTTCGCGGCCAAGTCAAGGTAACTGTTAGCAAAGGTGATGGACCCCGCTTCGATGACTTTCAGAGTGGTATCTGCGATGTTTTTAAGATTGTCGCGCTTCTTGGCAGGTTTATTTGCAGAATTGGTAGCACTAACGTCTGCTGTTTTTGACAGCACATTCATTTTTTGCCAGTGGGTGACTCGGGTTTGGTAGCAGGATATGATGTTTGTTGTCCTTTGAAGGCTCCGGCTGTGTGCTGACCCAGTCCTTAACTCAGATCACGTAAATTTAGCTGACTGGCCGTCAACGCTAGAGTTAGAGTTTCTCAACGAGTTGACGGGCGGATGGTTCTTGATATCGACGGCATAGACCCAGGCTCTTGCGCGGTCCATGAAATTGAATGTGCAGTATCATTTCAATTACTGTCGGACTGACGGTCACGTGCAAGGGGATTACACATTCACTAGCCGCAATATTGCTGCGAAGCGTATAGCCTGGCTGCTAATTCGTCCTTTGTGCACAGGCCCATTGGGCAGTGCAGTCGATTGCTCAGGTGTCTGCCAACTGCCGCACACGGCCTCATGACCTTAGCTTGAGGGGATCACGTTTTCACCTGCGTCTTTGACCATTCACGCAAACTCTGATTCTGAATCATATCAGCCAGTAGTTGGCAAAACCCAGATCCACATTCCTCGGATGCCCAACTCTCTTACTCGCACAGCTGGCCTAAAGCTTGGTCCAATCGCTTTAGACACTCTCCTCAAGCATTACTTCGATCGTGTGAAGAAAGAAAAGGCGGGAGATAATCTCCCATTCACTCAACTTCGACAAGATGAACTCCTCTATGATGAGGCGTTTAATATAGCCAAGGCACGTCTTGCCATGTGCCCATCTCCAGAGTGTTTTTAATATGGTGCTCACAGAAATTCTTTGATGTTTCGACTCAGTGAGTGACTAACCTTTGCGACCTCTCGCAAGATCTGCATCTCACAGGACGTAGCCATTCAGTTGAAGAGCTTCAAGCATTTTCTAATACTCGGACCCCATCTCCTCCTTGGGTCCATGTCGTACGGGTCACCGTCCCGATGTCGTGTTGTGATGAAGCGGCTACTTTGCTCATCCAGGCTCTTGGGGGAGAGGAACATACGTCTCTTCTAGTGGGCGGTACCAAATGGTGGCAAGTACGTGGCGTCACTGGGTAAGTCATACCCGTGATATTCGAGCTACGATTTATGGTCACACAGAATTGCTGGAGAATGGGTGACCGCCCGGAAAGACTGGGAAGGAGCCAAGAAACGTCAGAAGGCATCCCAGAAAAAGAAAACAGGCAATAGTGATTCCTTGCAGGACGCGGCCAACGCTTTACCTTCCTCGATCTCAGAGCATAGCAACATCTGCGATGAGGGCGTGGATGACTTGCGCTGTATATTATACACTCATGGAGGGGGCTATTATTTCGGAAGCCTCGATCAGGAGAGGTAGCTTGTTTCGTATCTTGCTCTATTTGATGCTAAATACACTTCACTGCTTAGACACTGCCTTCAGCGACTCGCAAGGAAGATCAAGGGTCGAGTGTTCGGTAGGTGTTCCATGAGAGAGATTGATTTGCTATGACAGTAACTGAATAAATTTAGCGGTCAACTATCGTCTCGCCCCACAATATCCGTTTCCTTGTGCAATTCAGGATCTGGTTGCAGCCTGTAAGTGCAATCATCGGTTTGTCTGCAAGGACTTATCTCGGAGAGTTTCATAGACCTGTACTTGATCAAGCCTCCCCCTGATGCAACTCATCAACCTGTGAAACCGTCACACATCGTTGTCGCGGGGGATTCTGCAGGTGGTGGACTTACACTTACTTTACTTCAAGTGTTGCGCGACACTGGTCAGCCATTGCCCGCTGGTGGTGTTCTGATCTCACCATGGTGTGATCTAACACATTCGTTTCCGAGCATCCACACCAATACTACCACGGTGACTTTGAATTTGTCTCGCTACCATACTCTCGTGTAAACTCACGCAGTCCGTCAGGATGTTCTTCCTTTGTATGGGTTATCTCTCCATAAGCCCAGCCCTTTATGGCCCCCGCCGTCCGAGGAGATGACACGCAAAATTCATACTGGGCTGCGGCGGAAAATTCGACAGATTGTCCGTGTTACTGTCACCGGGGACAAAGTCGGTGATGCCGCTGCTCTGGAACTTACGCAGGACATACTAGACGGCTCAAAGCATATCCTCAGTGGCGACGACGAGGAATCAGTGTCAGGTGCTATGCCTATAGATGTTGGGGCCACCGCCTCACTACCCCCAGTTGACGAAAAGGAGAATCAGACCATCTCTCTTGAGACGAAGTCAGGGGAAAGGCTGAAGATAGACTCACAAATCCACTTGTACACTCAGAATAGCCTTCTCGGGCATCCTCTTGTCAGTCCCGCTCTTTCATACTTGGGTGGGCTGCCCCCTTTATTCTTCATTGCGAGTGACAAAGAGGTGCTGAGGGACGAAATTATCTACTCGTGAGTTAATTGTTGCCGCATCAGAAGCAAGGGATAATGACTGAGTTTTCATTTTTTTTTTTTACCAAGAGCGCATAGGGCGGCCGATCCTCCCAAGTTTCTCTTGGGAGATGAGGCCCGTTCACTGTATCCGCCATTGATGGGTATAGAAGATCGTTATGGGCCCACGCAGGTTCACCTCCAGGTCTATGATGGTGTGCATTCAGCAAATGGACAAATGCAAACATGGACTAATATCCTCATAGATACCGCGCATGTTGTGCCGGTCCTCTTCCCATTTACGACCCCAGGAAAATACTGTTATCGTGCTATCGCTACTTTTACGAAGCACGTTACAGGAATGTTACATGCAACGAAGCTTACGCCGAGTTCCTCGGAAGTAATCGCCTCAGCTACACACAACCCACTCAGCAGTCCCTTGGACGAGAATATTCCTAACTGTACACCTATCCAGCATGCTTCCCGCCCGTTCTCCAGTGATCTTGTCATCGAATCGCCAGGTACCCAGAGGGGCCCGCACAGCGCTCCCGACACGCCGGCACCTATACCAGACTCGTCCAATCTACGTCCATCATTCTCTTGGCCGGTAGTTTTTTCCTTTCAGACCAAATCAGTACGAGCAGCATCGATGTCGAGGTCGATCTCAGAACGGTCACTCAGACAAGGCGAAAGTGGGTTATTGCGCTCCCAGGACGGCCAAAACGTGGGAAGTCCTGGTAAATTGCGACGGCGCATGTCCATGATAGATGTGACTGAGGTACGCTACGCTGGAGAAGCAAGCGTTTACTACTATGAAGAGGTAGGTGTTGTCCCACAAGTCGTAGCTTATATTTGTGCGACGTCATGGCGTGCATGGCATGAGGTTGACGTCTTGCATTTTCATTTTAAATCTCGGCAGGGCCTTTCATCGTGGAAGGAAGGCATGATCCGCGAGAGGGTATCTACTCAGGGCATAATTAGACCTCTGGAGCCCGCCGACAAGATTGATGCTTTGCATTTGCCACCAGCCATCATCGGGGTTCTCTCGGAGAAGGCCATGCGTCGTTAC
>JBBPRD010000588.1:0-11677 GCA_038092855.1 Boletus piedmontensis | reverse complement strand
CTGCAGTTGAAGCATTGTCCCTTGCATACCTCACCAATGTCCATGGGTTCTCCTTGGCTGCCGTATGTCCTTGCAGTGCCTTCTCGAGAAGGGCCAGCTTGTCCTTGGTTATGCATGTTATTATTCCAGACGTGCCCCTGGTTGTTGCCTCTTAAGGCAAAGGCTTTGATGAGATTTCCTTGTTCACGAATCATTTTGACATAGTCTACCACAGTGGTCTGTCTTTAATTATTGAAGAAGATCTGTTCCATGATATCACAGCGGATGTTCTTTTCAAGTAGATAACAACTGAAGGCGTCACCAACTGCTGCTTCTTTGTATAGAGCTAACCATTCTGTGAGGAAGGTTTCGATGCAACAACTTCCTTGTTCGAAGCATTGTAGCTTCTGTCGTGCCATGTCCTCACCGTTGCCAGTTTGGAATCTTTTAGTCATCATTTTCTTGATTGCTGACAAGTCAGGCCAGCCATGACGAGATCCTTTCATTAGAGTACATAATTTGATGCATGCCCACATGGCTGCACCATTCTTGTCTTGGCCATCTTTGACTCCGAGACAAGTAAGGATAGCAATGGCCTTTTCCTTGTTTGTGGGAAAGCCTTCTTCATTCACCACAAGGTAGAGGGACATCTTGGTCCACCAATCTTCAAACTTGTTGTAAGATCCATCATAAAGTCCTGGATCAGGGATGACTTTGACTTTCTTTGTTATTTTAGTTTCGCTGGCAATGGCGGGAGCTTCTCTTAGGGTTCTTAGTTTGGCTTGAAGAGAAGCGATGAGGGTTTTGAGCTGGTCTAGGCGGTTGTTGTGTTCCATCATAGTTGATTATGGTTTTGGGGGTGTGGGATGGTTGGCGTAAGAGGTGGGAAGGATGAAGAGAGTGGGAGTAGCGAGGAGAAGGAATTGTTTTGGCAAGGTCCATTGACCAATTTCTTAGAAAGTTGTCATAAGGATCACCGTTTACCCAGGGTTGGATTTTGGAGTTGATAAACATAAGGAGGGTTTTGGCGATTTCAGCTGATCTGGCTCACATAAAGTCATGCTAAAAGAAAAACTTGGTTCAGGAGGACAAACTCACTCCACCGAACGAGATGTATAAGGCAATAGCCCACTTATGACATATGAGACAAATGAGCACATCTCCACAGCGAGAAGAAGAGGTTATTGCTCTATGAACGTCACAGATGTTCCGCGAACCTGCCTTGTGTAGTGTCAACGAGGGTATGGACCATTAGGCACTCAACAGACAACAGGGGCTAGTGCACTATGCCCGATAGCAACTTTATCCTAGTTGACGGTGAACGACTGTATAGATGAATATTTGCTCAGTATTCTACCAACTCAGTTCTGTCCTGAGGGGGACTGGCATAGGAGACATGGAATGTGGAGAGTGGTAACGAGGTAGTGAGAACAGTCAAGTTCTAATGTTGGCAACCCTAATTAAATAATGACTAGGTCATTACCACCGGAGACTGACTTAGAGACAAGAGTAATTGTAGGGGAATTCCAACAAGAACTTGACTGAAGTTCTTGCAGTGTTTATTCACTACTATATATACTATGACAAAGTGTGCACAGACCAACAGGCTGTGAGAGCGTAATTATGAATGTGGTTAAAGTAAAGATGGTAATTAAATAAACGTGTAGATGGCACAACTTCTAAGAAGCATCAGAATGGAAGAGAAGTGCGTGGAGATGAACATGAGAATAAGAACCACCAGGGTCTCAGGGTCAACAGAGATTAAATACATGTGTCTGGAGATCGCACAGCAGATCCCAACAGAGCCATTCCATAGAGAAGGGTGCACAGCAGCTGCATTACTCTATGTCAGAGTGTCACGTGATCTTACCTTGTGATCCGTTAACTTAGGGGTTAATCACATGACAAGTCACATGATTGTGAGAAAAGAAAAATAAAGAGAAAGAAAAATAGTATCTGTAACAGTCAAGGAAACATTTTGTTGGATCTCAGAAATGCAATCATCAGGGCAGTGTATAGGCTTGATGTCTCTGATGTGTTTGGAGTATCACAAAGCCCTAGATAACATCACCAGAGTACAATGCTAAATTATAGAAAGGAGGTGTGGTGAATTCTGGCAGGCATTTATGTTTTGTTCCATATAGCAGTCAGACATGTCAAGTAATGAAACAGAAACATCATTAATGGATCCATGTGATGACAATTCTCCTGACAATAAAAAACCCTAGAACTAGTCTACATCCATATTATGCTCATCTACACTCATATCCTCCTTCTCCATCACTTCTTCTTTTTCTTTAGACTCTGTAGAGAACCCATTGTCACTTCCAGAACTCAGACATGATGCCTTATACTTTGTGCCCCTAAATAATGTTTGAGGTGCATTGTCTTTCACATCAATCCTTTGTTTCATGCCAGCCTTTGGACATGGGGGTGGTAACTTCCTCTTGTTTTTCCTCACAACTGAAAGGCATTTCTTCAAGGCATGTCTCTTTTGCCTGTCAGTTTTATTCTTCCTTCTGACCAATCCATCAAAGCTGCTGCACCTTCACAGTTCTTCCTCAAACACCTTCTTAGACTTCACTCCACAACCTGGACAATGAACAAGAGATCTTTGAGCTCTGCCAGATTCCTTGCCCAAGCTCTCTATTTTGTAAAACTTGGGATTTGTCACAAGAATGTAGGCATTTTGCTTGGTCTTCCAGATGAACCCATTGCTTTTCTCCATCATCCTTTGGCTTGCAAAAAGACACTGCAGCTCAGAAAAGATCGAAGCAAGAGCATCATCAAGACCAGACTGCTGCTCTTTATCTTGCTTTTCCAAAAGACCATGGTATTGCTTGATGTATCCATTGTTGTTCCAAAGAGGGGACTATACAGAGCTTTCCTTGAAGAAAGAGCCTAGAGAAGGGAAGTAGACCTTCATGCAATCCACAAAGGACATTGATCTGGGACCCTGGTGACATTGGCCAGTGCCCTGTGTATTCTCCAGGCCAGCATTGTAAGCTTCAAACATGGTGTTGAACAAAGTATTGTCTACACTGACCACAGTCCAGCACTTCATGGCATCCAATAATAATGTGGGTAAAGGAACAATTCCCTTGAATACTCTATCTGTCACCATCAACCATATCTGTCTGGTGAAGTCACAAAACAAATGTGTGACCATCAGAGGAAAAGAGTAGAATCTAGCAGAGAATGACCATTCCTTGAGCATCAGAACTGGATTGTTTGCAATGATTTACTTGAGCATGCTCCAGGTTGGGTTGGCACCAATAGGAAAGACTTCAGTCTGATCAAGGCCACCATGTTTACCACAATTCTTGGTGGCAAGAGCTCTACTACTACTACTACTACTTAGCCATCATTCCTCCTGCACCATGTCCTGCTTCAACAACACTTCAACCTGATCCCATGGCAGTAGCATCTTTAATCATCCATCATCCCTTCTTGAGCTGCCTCAACTTGGTGATGAATGCCGAGTTTTGCTTTCTTGTATATCAGCTCTGCCAGGAAGCCATCCCAACATTCACCACACAAGGATATATTGTCAATAAACATCTAGAAATTCTTCCTGCCTTCCATCAGGCATAATTCAAGAGCATAGCAAAGGAGCTGCAGTTGACACTCCAGCTGCCCAACATGCTGGTCCAAGGTCCATGGTACATGGTCTTATCATATTGTTATGATCCCTTTTTTTCTTCTACATTCTCCCTCTTCTCTTTGATTCCCTTGACACTATAAGCCTTGACCTATGGAAACATCTGTCATCTGTGAGGTCATACATTTGAACACTCCTATGATCCACCTTATTCTTTTCTTTCCACACTTGTTCTATAGCCTTCTATCGTGTTCCATGCACATTCAATGACTAAGTCTTCTACCTAGTTCTATGGCATTCTTCTGCTTAGTCATCTTCATTTTCCTTTGTCATATAAACCCCATTGTAGGCAATGCTGTTCCTCACATTAGACCTACTCAATCTAACTTCCTGTGTCCCTCCTTCCTTTGTATGAGTCTTTGTTCTACTCTTGAGTAAATGCTGCCCTTGTCCTTGTGGGCCTTCTAAACTTCTGGCCATACTCTGTTGAGTCACCATCTCAAACCCTTGACCCTACATACAGGTACCTCATTGAGTCACCATCTCAAACCCTTAACCCTATGTACAGGTACCTTGTTGAGTAACCATCTCAACATTTGAGCTTGTAAACTAAGTCTTCTTTTGAGTCTATGCTTGTCTCTATCTGGGTCAAGCATAACAAAAGATCTAATGTGTCTTAAGAAGCTATCATTGTTATAGTCTTCCATCATATTGTCCCCACAGTACCCCTCTTGGTGGCATGCCTTCTGTGACAGCACCAATGAAGAACACTCTGAACAAACCTCTGAACTAGGAGACAAGTCTCCTGAGTTAGACCATGACCTCAATGTAACCCTTGACCCAGAATTCCAAGTACCTGATTCTATCCTTGACCTCTCCCATGACCTCTCCCAAACCCTTCATCTCCCTTGAACCCCTACTCCTCCTTCACCAACTCCTACCAATGCCAGACCACCCCTGTTTCCTGTCAACCAACTACCTCCTCCGCTCCCACTATTCTCATTTCCCACTACTATGTCTCACAACAAACCCACAGAACTCCATATTGCCATACCTGAGCACTATGACAGATTGGCCACCACTGCCTCCAACTGGATCAATTCAGTTAGGTTATACCTCCATGTTAATAAAGATGTATACAATGATGACAGTAAGTGAACTGTTTTTGCCCTGTCCTACATGACCAAGGGCATTGCTGTCAACTGGGTAACCACCTTTTGAATCAAAGCCATCTCTGGCAATACCATAACCCTTGGAACCTTCAACGACTTTGTGGTTACCTTTGAAAAGGCATTTAAGACCACTGATACCATTGCCAATGCTATAGCTTGGCTCTCAAATGCAGAGGTAGCAAAGAAGAAAGCCAGGTCAAAGGAAAAGGAAATAACCCTGGAAGTGTATACCTTGGAATTTAAAAACAAGATTGCCCTCTCAGAGATCTCTGACGAGAATGTCCTCATTGGCTATTACTCAGCCAGGCTTCCCACCTGGCTTATGCATCACATTGTTACCATGGACAAAAAACTCTCTACTGTCTCTGCATGGTATGAAAAAGCCACACATTTCAACACTCAGTGGGAGCACACCAGAGAAATTGAAAAACATTGTGCCAATCACAGCACTTACCATTACTTTACCCCTTCGAAACCCAAAGAATCCCCATGTAACCCTAATACCATGGATGTTGATGCCATACATGTAGGCAAATTTACCCCTGAAAAATGAAAGTATTGCATCAAAAAGAAACTGTGCTTCCACTGTTGAAACCCTGGCCATCTCAGTACAGCCTGCCCACACTTCTCCTCTGCCTCTCAGAAGAAACCTGCTAATAAACAGGTCCAGCATGTAACCAAGGACAATGAGATTCCTGGTTTAAAAGACATTGAGGATGACGAGGAGGAAAAGGACATTTCTTCTTTGGATTTTTAAATAGGGGAACTTCTTTGATGCTAGTCTCCCCTTCCATTCCTATTGCCAATGTAACTGTACAATCAACCAAGAAATCTATGCATATCCCTGTGCAATTGATTGTACCCTTGCATTTAATGAAAGCTGTTGATACCACTGCCCTGGTCAACAGTGGAGCCCAAATCTGCTGTATTGATCATGACTTTGCCAAGCACCACTGCCTCCCTCTTACAAAACTAGATCACCCATTCTTCACACAAAATGCTGATGCATCACAAAACACCAACAGGAAGGTCACCTATTCCTTTGTCTCTGTCAAAGGCCTTTATCATGCTGTAACACTCTACATCTTAACTTGTGGAACAAAGAGTATCATTCTAGGCCTCCCCTGGCTTATGAAAGCAAACCCTGATGTTGATTGGGTAATGGAGACCCTAACCATTTAGGAGTCCACTAACAAATATTGTGACCTATACCTCTCTCATGTATATGACCTCAACCGCCACAATGCCCAATTCCCCACACTGCTGCCCCCAGCTCCATTCCCAAAACACCACTATGTAAACTCAGTGACAGATTACCATCTACATCAATATTGTGACCATGAAAATGAAGATCAATTCCTTCAATATGCCCTTCACAATCGCCATGTATACTGAATCACCTGGTTTGGTAGCTGTTTTACCCCTTTGGGCTCCCCATATGTGGCAAAGCTAACCACCACCACTGAACTTGCTGCTGCCACTGAAAAGGCAAAACTCAAGGTTACCCTATTTTCTGAATACCAGCAATTTGCTTCCATCTTCTCAAAGGAAGCTACTGACCATGTTCCCCCATTGTGACCATATGACCATGAAATCATCCTAGATGAATTCTTCATTCTGAAAATTGGGAAGGTCTACCCATTAAACCCCAAAGAACAAAAAGCAATAGAAGATTTCCTCAATGAGAATCTAGCCTCAGGCAAAATCTGCCCATCAAACTCCCCCCAAGTATCCCCATTCTTTTTTGTCAAAAAGAAGGATGGAAAACTTTGCCCTTGTCAAGATTACTGCTATGTAAACAAGCACACCATTTGTGATGCCTATCCTCTTCCTTTAATCTCAGACCTCATGGACAAACTTTGAGACACAAAGGTTTTTACTAAGTTTGATATGTGCTGGGGGTATAATAATGTCCATATCAAAGACAGAAACCAATGGAAAGCTGCATTCATCATGCATAAAGAACTCTTCGAACCCATAGTGATGTTCTTTGGATTATCCAACTCTCCAGCAACATTCCAATGGTTTATGAACAATTCTTTCTGGGATCTCATTGCAGAAGGATGGCTCATCATCTATATGGACAATCTTCTTATCTTCTCTCCTGACGAGGCTTCTCATACAGAGTGTACCAAACATGTCCTTCAGCAGATGGAGGAGCTGGACCTTCACCTTAAGTTGGAAAAATGCATGTTCACTGCCAAGGAAGTTGAATACCTTGGTATGATCATTCGCCCTGGGCAACTTGCCATGGATCCTGTTAAGCTTGATGGCATCACCAAATGGCCTACTCCTTCTAAAGTCAAGGACATTCATTCCTTCCTTGGCTTTGCCAATTTCTACCATCACTTCATATCTGATTACTTCAATGTTACCTGTCCCCTTCTCAACTTGACCAAGAAATCCTGCCCCTGGCATTGGAACCCTCCTTGCCAAGCCGCCTTTGATCATCTCAAGTGGTTCTTCCTTGCTCGACCCATCCTTCATTTTCCCGACCTCTCTGCCCTGTTTGCCATAGCCACCAATGCTTCTAAATTTACATCTGGAGGAATTCTTCTCCAAACTGACACTAATGGTGACTGGCACCCTTGTTCTTACCTCTCCCAATCCTTTTTCCCTGTGGAGCACAACTATGACATCTATGACTGTGAACCCCTTGCTATCATCTGTGCTTTGAAAGCCTGGTGCCATTACCTTTGTGGTGCTGCCTATCTAGTCCAAGTCTTCACTGACCATAAGAACCCCACCTTCTTCTGGTCTCCCCAGGCATTGAATCGCTGTCAAGCCCACTGGCTCCTCAACCTTGCCGACCTATTGTCTTGTGCTCCCACCTCACCAATTGGCAATTTACCAATGACATCCTTCTCTACTGCAGCCATGTGTATATTCCCCCTACTGGGTCCCTTCACTGTGACATTGTCACCCATTGCCATGATCATATGACTGTGGGTCATCCAGGGTTTTTAAAAACCTGCCAACTTGTCGCTGCTGATTTTTAGTGGCCTGGCCTTGTGACTTTTATTCAGCATTATGTTGTGGGTTGTGCTTCTTGCCAGCAGAACAAGGTGAACATGCATCCCACCACCCCTTCTCTTTTACCTATTTCTTCCTGTGCTTCCTGTCCCTTTCAACAACTCTCCTGCAACCTTATCACAGGCCTACCAGTTTTGTCTGGCTTTGATGCCCTTTTGGTTATAGTCAACCATGGGCTTACTAAGGGGGTAATTCTTTGCCCTACTAAATCCTCCATTACTGTGGAAGGGGTGGCAACACTCTTTTTTCACAAGGTCTTCCTTTGATTTGGACTCTATAACAAGATAATCTCTGATTAAGGACCCCAATTTGCATCATCCTTTACCAAGGAACTTGGGAAACTTCTCAAATACGACCTGTCTCTCTCCACAGCCTATTATCTGCAATCCGATGGAGAGACTGAGTGAGTCAACCAAGAGATTGAAACTTACCTCTGTATCTTCTGTGGTGACTGCCCTACAATGTGGGCAGATTCTATTTCACATGCAGAATTTGCACATAATCACTGCCCTTATTCTGTTACTCACCAGTCCCCATTTTATCTCATGATGGGATATGAACCCCATGCCCTTCCCTCAGTCATTCCCAACACCTCTATCCCTGTGGTAGAAAGTCGTCTGAGAACCCTTACTGCTGCTTGAGATGAAGCCTTGGCTGCCCATGAACTAGCTCATCAGGTAATAAGCACCAGACTACAAAAGAACTTCACACTATTCCAGAAAGGTGATAAAGTTTGGCTTGAAGCCAGAAATCTGAAAAGGTCCATCACCAACCCAAAGTTCGCCCCAAAAAGGGAAGACCTATTTACCATTACCCAAGTTCTCTCTCCTCTTACCTATTGACTCCACTTTCCCAAAACCTGGAAAATTCACCCTGTTTTCCATGCCACTCTTCTTATCCCTTACCACAAAAACACTATCTATGGACAAAACTTCCCAGCTCCACCCCTGGAATTTGTAGACAGCGAAGAGAAATATGAAATTGAAAAGATCCTTTGCCACCAGGGAATTCCAAACAACCACTTCTTCCTGATCTGATGGAAAGGATACTCTGCCAGAGAAGACTCATGGGTATCTGAGCAGAATTTGAAACATTTGCAGTCTACTCTTCTTGACTATAAAAAGTGTCACCCCTCCATCTTCCCTCCCATCACCTCTTAAACCTCTACCACTACCATAAAAATGCCTTCTTCTTTCCTTGTACCTTTCTCTATCTCATCCCCTTCTTCGCTTCTGGTTGCTGACAACATCTCCCATGCTTCATTGCCTCCATCCTTCATGCCAATGCCCATCATGAATTCAGGATATCTTTCCCCAGGGGCCTGGCAGGATGACATCACTACCCCTCTGATGCTGGACTTTCATGGGTCACCTTCCTTGTCTAGTGATGAACCATACTCTCCTAATGTAGTCCACTCTATTGATATTCCCCAGTATGCTCACTGCCTATGCAATGACTTTCTTGATGGCAGTTAGTTAGGCACACTTCACAGCACCCTCACCAATTCCCATCTTGCCACACCCATTGCATCCCATTTAGACATGGGATCCCCCCTTTGTTTACTTTACCAGGTCTATTTACAAGTAGCTTGTATTCTCCTCTTTGCAGTATGCCTTCCCACCACCACCTATGCAGATCAAGCCCTGCAAATCATGCAGCTTTAATCCATCCATAAGTACATGGAAGGAGCTATCATTGACACCATGCACCAACTGGGCATGACTGAATTCATCGAGGACATGGAACATTATCTTGAAGAACTCCATCTTGTGTGGGCCTATACATTAACTTTGCAGGTAGATAACATGTCTCTCATCTCCCCTGAAGCCTCATTGTTCCCCTTGGCCTCCAATAAACTAGCAGCCCTGGAAGAAACCAAAGCCATGTGGACTAGGGGACATGGATTGGTACCTCTACCATCTTCCCATCCCAGGTATGGAGATGCATGCTTCCAATGCCATTGCCTCAGCCACATCCATATTCATTGTGACTGCTACCAATGTGCCAACTGCCTGGAATGGGCTCCAGGCCATTTGCTTAGTTACTGTCCAAAGCACCAAAAGACTTCAGCATCCTCTTTGGGGTCTTCCCATGTCGCATCCTCCTCTTTCTCCTTGGTTTCTCTTCATCGTGTCCCTGCTCCTATTCCATATTGTCACATCACCCAACCTCATTGCCTTGTATCCCTTCTTGTACATCAACTCTCTACACTACTGCAGACCATTTTCTTAACTCAGATGACATGTGGAACAATATAGTGAATGCCAACATCATTGGATCTCCTGGGCACTACAATCTGGACTTTTAACAGAGTAAGCTGCATTGCGGACTTGTGCATAAGCAGGGGGTAATGTTATGATCTCTCTTTTTCTTCTACATTCTCCCTCTTCTCTTTGATTCCCTTGACACTATAAGCCTTGATCTATGGAAACATCTGTCATCTGTGAGGTCATATGTTTGAATACTTCTATGACCCACCTTATTCTTTTCTTTCCATACTTGTTTTATAGCCTTCTATCACATTCCACACATGTTCAATGACTAAACCTTCTACTTAGTTCTATAGCATTCTTCTGCTTAGTCATCTTCATTTTCCTTTGTCATATAAACCCCATTGTAGGCTATGCTGTTTCTCACATTAGACCTACTCAATTTAACTCCTCATGTCTCTCCTCCCTCCATATGAGTCTTCATTCTACTCTTGAGTAAATGCTGCCCTTGTCCTTGTGGGCCTTCTAAACTTCTGGCCATACTCTGTTGAGTCACCATCTCAAACCCTTGACTCTACATATGGGTATCTTATTGAGTCACTATCTTGAACCCTTGACCCTATATACAGGTACCTTGTTGAGTAACCATCTCGACCTTTGACCTTGTAAACTAAGTCTTCTTTTGAGTCTATGCTTGTCTCTATCCAGGTCAAGCATAACACACATATGACACCTTTGCATGCAAAGCATATTCCAAAGTGATGACCAAGCCCAAACATATGAGAGAGCACCACCTCCATCATCATCTAGATATTTCACTGCCCTCATAGTGGCATGCATGTAAGGCACAAAGGATGAAAGCAGAGGGAGCAGACAGCCAGCATATCTTCTGGGAAATTACCATCAAGGCTCATGAGACCATCCAAGACCCTCACCACCACCACTCCAGTGATGCCATGGTTAGAAAACTCCTGGAGGAGCTCAATGAGGAACTGCAAACAGTCCATGGCTATAGACAATATACTGGCATGAACATGTTGCAATGAGAGGAAAATCCACAGAGGATCTTTGTCATCTGATCACACTTCCTCAACCAGATGAAGTAAACTACAGAGAGCTATCTGGGATAGTGGAGTGCTATTTTCAAGAAGCACTTGACCTGATTGAGACAACAGACAAGCTGTTACAAATGCTACTTTTCTTTTCTTTTATCTTCCTTTTCCCACGATCACGTGACGTCCACGTGACTACGATTATCTAACATTAGATCACGTGACATCCCAATAGGATCTAGGGCACGGTCCCTATACACGTGTATTTAATCTCCATCGACCCTGAAGACCCTGTGGGTTCTTCTTCCATTTCCTCTCACGTTTATATTTAAATATTCCCATGTTCATCTCCACGTGCTTCTCTTCCATTCTGATACTTCTTAGAAGTCACGCCGTCTACACGTTTACTTAATTACCGTTGATACTTTATCTATTAGAGGTAGTTACGCTCACACGGCATATTGGTCCGTGCGCACGTCGTAATAGTATAAGTAGTTTGAATGCAACGCCGCAAGAACTTCAGTCAAGTTCTTGTCGGGATTCCCCTACTCTTCACTTGTGCTCTACGTCAGTATCTGGTGGTAACGACCTAGTCTTTCTTAGGTTAGGGTCGCCATTAGAACTTGACTG
>JBBPRD010000587.1:0-11678 GCA_038092855.1 Boletus piedmontensis | reverse complement strand
TGTGGACCAAATCACATGACCTAGGGGGCAATATTGTAGCCGAGAGTATGTACTATTTATAACTCCACCAAAGCTAAGTGTAATTCCCATGCTGTTTGGTGGTGCACTTCATGCACCACATTCTGGGTTAGTATGGAAAGGGTTTTTGGAGTAACTGTAATAAACTTGTAACTTGTAGCCTAAATTACCTGGGTCATCTCTATATACAATGAAGACCCAATAAGTGATGTGAAAACAATTATGTGCCTTTGATGACCTAATGGTATGTCTCATTACCAAACTTGACAATAAACAATATAATCTTGTAGCCTGGTCATTTACCCATATGAATAAAGGTCCAATAAGATGTGA
This sequence comes from Boletus piedmontensis, assembly GCA_038092855.1. Taxonomy (NCBI): domain Eukaryota; kingdom Fungi; phylum Basidiomycota; class Agaricomycetes; order Boletales; family Boletaceae; genus Boletus; species Boletus piedmontensis. The sequence continues at coordinate 11,327 of JBBPRD010000587.1, read as the reverse complement.
AAACAATGTACCCTTGCATTATGTCAGTTATTGTGTCTCTGGCAATCTCATGGTATGTCCCTTCCATTTTCAATTGTCTAACTCTTATTCATATCGCCAAGACATTCATTATTGTTATTTATCATCATTATCATGCCTCACAACAATGATTTGCATTCAATTGATTGTTGGTTACCATTTTCTTCAATAATTTATACAGTTTGTCCTCCATGAGTTCATCCTCCCACCCATTACTCATAGTACCATGTTTGCTCATATTAGAAATCCAGACCCACCACCTTCAACCAGATCTGCAATGTAAGCCATTGAGAGGATAAGCTATATAGTAAGAATACTACACATCTCTCAATGAGCAAAAAGGTTGAATTCCTTCACAGGTGAAACAATATATGAGATGTGGAATTGGTCTTGGCCAGCACCTTGTTTACACTCCCCTAGTGAAAGACCATTGAACTGGTATGGAGGTGCAAGTAATAGCTTTCTCTGACACCACCTATTCTGTCCCATATATCCCTTATACCTGCTTTAGACCTCAAGAAAGCAAGGATAGTCCCATTCCCACTTTGTCCATTACTGAGGATGAAATACCCCCTGGCCACAGCAGCCATACCCCCCTGGTAGGTCCCAGTTTTTTCTCCTATTCATTCAGACCTCTCTAATTTGGCTAAAGCCATCTTTATTATTGTCTAATTCACTATCAAGTTCTGATAGGCATGATATCAATAATACCCAATGTTTTACCTGTCCATTGTATACCATGTCCATTAGTTGTGCCTGTGCAACAGAAGACTGGAGTAACCACAAAACTCACAACCCTCAATCCCTTAGCCCTTGGGAATATCAATCCTCTTACCCTCCTACCCAGTTTTCCTGTTGGCAATTACCTTTCCCAAACTCACACATTGTATTCCCTGGCTCTTAGATGCAATCACCAGCAACTCCTATGCCAGGTGCTCTATCCCTAGCCAATGCCCCTTTACAGACAGACATCATCCAAATGGACAAAGAATTTCCCCTAAACTCCCAGATCAAGACAAACCCCACCTCACCATCAATAGGCTGTCTCTCCATAACCTTGTCCCAGATAAGCAGATCTGATATGGACCAAGACCCTTTGCCATCTCACCACCCAGCTCCAGGATGTCTTCCAACGGATCCCAAACCAACTCTTCCACTCTTTCTAGCTACCTCCTTGCCATTAGGAGGCACTACTTCTATCCCTTCTTTCAATGACTCTATTAGGCCTGCCAGACCCTTGCCATTTCCCCCAGCATTGGGAACATAGATCAAGCAATAGCTAAGTGCCTGACTTCAGGGTGTGTTGAAACCACTGTCCAAGGAATCATTGATGCTTGCATCTCTTATTGGACAGAATTAATGGAGTCTCACTTTGCAATGTTAATCCCTTTATAATGTTTGGGCAAAGCCATGCACAAGGCAAAGCACACTCATCCTGAGTCTCATGAGGGAGACTATGATGGTGATAATGATTATGAAGGAGGTCATGATGAATGATGATTGTATAGCTAATAAAGCCACTGTGGTGTAAAGGTATGAGAAGCCTGGGTCACAGGAAAAGATAAACCATCTGCATGTAAGCTGAAATTGGTAGAAAGCCAGGAAGTTGTTAATCTTTCTGATTTATGTAGACCACCTTCCTTATTTACCTTTGGTAAAAGAAAATTATTCTACCTGGACCCAAAGGGGATCTTCCAGTTTCAGCCTTAGCCTCAGCTGTACACACATTTAATTAAGATGGAATCTTATCCTCATTGCTGGAGAACATTTCATTAGATTGGTATTGTAGCCCACTGACCTCCTCTCATTGGAACTCTGAAGCTATATCTAACCTATCACTTGATTTCTACAACATTCTCAAAGGTGGTGATGTATGTCAAGGTGTCATTTTCAATGAGAAAAAAATGAACCTTCAAGCCATATGTAAATTGTGTGAATAGAAACTAATTCAAACATACCAAGCTCACTGAAAGCAGGCCAAAATCATTATGGCCAACAAGGCCAAGTGAGTCCAGGTAATGGCGAATATAAGTGCAAAGAAGAAAAGATGTTAGAAAGATGACAGAATGCCCATCACCACAGGGCATGTTATCCTGTTAATTGTGTTTCATTGTTGCTCATGATGATTTGATTTCAAGACTCTCACAAGGCATAACAAAATCATGTCACAGAATCATTCTTGAGATTCTGAGAGGTGAGATGCCATTCATCAGATTATCAATAGACTTAGTCTCAAAGATATGAGTGGTAATGAAACTAATTGTTCTTCTATTTCAAAGCTGAAGGTCCTGTGGTGCCTTGAGCTTCCTTGGATTGCTCCTGCCATCTGCCATCTATTCCAGTCTGTGGAGACCTATGAATCAGCTCTTAGAATGGAGAACATGTAGGAACAGATTGGTAATTTATCACTGAAGTGTCATTGGGAGGTAGGAAAAAAAGAAATAAAATCAGCCCCAGTCCTGGGCCTTCCATACAACTGGTACAATGACCACTGGTTCCAAGGTTTGCCCACTGGGGCCTACTTAATGTGCTTTATCTGGAAGAATATTACTATTCCCAGTCTAGTAAGTCAAATGCATATAGCATTTAAATCCTAAGCTCAAAATTTATATAGGCACCATACTCCTCATGAGATACCCACCTATTAGTGGTACTCTCAGGATCACTGAGTGGCCCACTGAGTGGACTCTTAATATGCCCTTTGTACATATTATTTGTTATAATATCTATTTTTCTTTTCTCTTATTTTCCTTTTCTCATGATCACATGACAAGTCATGTGACAAACCCCTAAGCTAACAGATCACAAGGTAAGATCACATGACATTCTGACTTAGAGTAATGCAGCTACTATGTGCCCTTCTCTACAGAATGGCTCTGCTAGGATCTGCTGTGAGATCTCCGGACACATGTATTTAATCTCTGTTGACCCTGAAGACCCTGAGGGTTCTTTTCCCATGTTCATCTCCATGTGCTTCTCTTCCATTTCTGATCTTCTTAGAAACCACACTGCATATACATTTATTTAATTACTGTCTTTACTATATCCACATCTGTAATTACTCTCTCACAGCCTGTTGGTCTGTGCACATACTGTCATAGTATATATAGTAGTGAATATACACCACAAGAACTTCAGTCAAGTTCTTGTCAGGATTCCCTTACTCTATCACTTGTCTCTAAGTCAGTATCAGTGGTAATGACCTAGTTATTATTTGATTAGGGTTGCCAACATTATTACTCAATTCTTGAATCTGTGTACAGACTATTTTCTTAGTCATTTTCTAAGTATGTTTATATTATGATATATATTCCAAGCTAGGGACTGTATTGTCTACAGATATAGACTTGGTCTCAAATATGTTATGAGTATGTATGCTTGTGATATCCCAAATAATTTTTCCCATTTGTATTTATACTATATTTTGTGATATATTCCATCTATTGTTTCAAATCTGATAATCTATCATTACCTTACAGACAAGGTTAGCCTATCTTAGGTGAAATCATGCTTCATATGTTCTAAAATAGCAAATGCATACATATCCTTGAAATTTTTCAAAATTTGCTTATTAATTTGTAAGGCAAATGTTAAGTTCTGGTCAACTCTGGATGTCTCTTGAGGTATTCCAGAGGTAATGGGTACAATAGGTACAACAGAGGGGGTAGGCTTCGGCTTCAACATATGTGTTGTACTCTTGCCTAAGTTCCTTAGCCCTTTTGATAGAGCAAGGGGATTGGAGTGATTCAGAGTTTGTCTGAGTAGGACACAGAGGAGTTAGTAAAATAAATTGATATTCAAACTGAACTACAAGTTTCTAATACAAGGGTTTATATACAAGGTCTGAAGTGGATTAGTAATAGAGTAAGTAATCCAGAAGATAGAAGATGGTGATGTTACAGATGTGAGAATAACAAGCACAGGGCTAGTGTACATAGCTTTGAAGTTAGTATATATGGAGAGAGGGAATATTTATGACAAGTCAAGTCTAAGAGACAGAAGTATATTCTCTACCAAGAATACTCCAGAGTTGGTTGAATAAAGGCCAGAGGTTTGGAGTTAGGAGTTGATGGGATTTGTGGATATGACAGTAAACAAAATTACAAACTTGGGTGCAATATATTAATGAATAAGTATCAGATTTGCCAGGTGAACATTTTTGGCTCTGTCTCAGGTATCACACTTCTTTTCTCATAGCTTCTTGATACTTTCCCTCAAGTTCTACTCTATCTAGAGAGCCTCTGAGAATCACAAATGACCAGTTCTCCCAACTCTTCAAAGCTTGATGCTGTTAAGTTCCAGTTAACTCTGGATGTCTCCGAAGATATTCCAGAGGTGATGGGTATGACAGGTATGACAAAGGGATTGGGCTTTGGCTTCAACATATGTGTTGCACCCTTGCCTATGTTCCTTAGCCCTTTTTATGGAGCAAAAGGGGTTGAGAGTGGTTCAGAGTTTGTCCAAGTAGGGCACAGGGGAGTTGATGAACTAAATTGATATTCAAACTGAACTACAAGTTTCTAATACAAGGGTTTATATACAAGATCCAAAGTGAATTAGTAACAGAGTAAGTAATCCAGAAGGTAGGAAACAGAGATATTATGAATGTGAGAATGATAAGCTGTACTTTATAGTGTCAGTATTATAACTAAGATAGGGCTAGTGTACATGGCTTTTGAAATTAGTACATATGGAGAACAAGGATAGTTTTGACAAGTCAAGTCCAAGATGTGGAAATGTGTCCTCTACTGAGAATGCTCCAGAGTTGGTTGAATGGAGGCTGGAGGTTTAGACTTGGGACCTAGTGGAATTTGTGAATATAACAAGTACTCTCCAGCATAATCAGGATTTTGATGACATAAATTCAAACGTGTAGGACAGTTGTAAAACAGAACTCTCCTTCCCTGGTTAGTTGGCTGTTGTGAGTGTCCCTTCATACTTCACTTCTCTTGGCATTTGTGCAGTATTCAATAATGTCTCCATAGCATAAACCCAGTCCTCATGATCTGCCAGGTCCTCACTATGAGTCATTTGATTCTGGCCCTTCCTTTGGCAACTTTGGCCCTCTACTAGATTATGCCTCTCCCAACAGTGGATCTCCTTGGTGCATTCTGATACATTCTGCTTCCTTTCTGATTACATATCACTACCTTGGTGTTACCAAGGGTACCATCCAGTGGGATTCTCTATGAGTGACTGAAGTGGCTCTTTGTGAATTTGATGGGTCAGGGTGGTGTTGCTAAGTGGTTTGATATGCTCAGTAGCATGGGAACTACCAGGTGTGTTGCAAGTCTAATTATATATTCTCACAAGGTGCATCTAGAGTGATACATGATATTATTGTTTCTGTTTTGAAGATATCTCCTGTGATACCAAGGTAATATGAACCCAGCTATGGCAATCACATACCAATAGAGTCCTTAAATACTCTGCATGTTTGTTGCCTCCTGGTATAGTGTCATTTTGCAACATGCCAAGTTCTCGGTTAGAGTAATGTACATTAGGTCCTCTATCTTGCTCAAGCCCCTCCCCTGGCAGAAATCAGGATATATTGCCCTGGTATCAATGACATTGACATTCATTGCAACATTGTAAGAAGATTGTAATATGGTGTAAGGCCTTTCAGATCTCCTTTTTTTCTGGCTTGTGGCTCAGGTCCAGGTACTTACAGATTTATGTAGTAGATTCACTCAAGACCCTTAATTCTCAGGTTAGTTGCAACACTTCATAATGTAAGAGTGGTATAATATTGTGGGTAACAGTGAGTGTGGACTATAGTACAGGTGTGTGAGACAACAATGTCAATCTAATGAGCAAACACTATAAGTATGTCAAGTGGGGTACTGGATGTCAGGAACTACTGTATGTAGTTGTGAATCATATTAGTGACATTGTAAAGATAAATCTAGATAGTGCCATGGCTGTGAAAACCCAGGGTCTGTAGATGAGGTCCAGATTATAGTCATTTTCTTCCATCTCAAGTCATCACTGTTATCGATAGCAAGGTCATTGTCCAGGTCAGGTAAAAGAGACAAGGCTCTAATCCACAACACCAGCTCATCCATTCCCCACTGCCCCACAATGCTCTGATTCTGAGGCCATCAAGACTGTTGGTTTTTGAATGCTAGAAAATGCTTGCAGAAAGCATGATGCTTTGATTGAGCTTGCCCTCTTCCTGAGTCTGAGCTATCCAGCAGTTGAATTACATGCATTATATACTGAGATAACATCTAGAAGTCACTTGTGAGTGCAAGAAAGTTCAACCAGAACTCAACACAGATGTTACAACTCGTCCTTACACTAGGGGGATTAATCTTTTTTCTTGCTTCACTTTGCTTACATATATCCAGGTAATGTGCAGAAGAGATGTTGGCAATGTGATGCAATGGGTTCTGCCAGTTGGACTACTAGTAAGGTTGCCAATTCACTGCTGCATGTTTTTTTTTTCTTTCTAACCCCTTGTTTGTTAGAAAGCCTTGCTGCAAGTTGTCAAGGGAGGGTGCCCTCACCACTGTTTCCATTGTCAGGAAACTTTTTCAGAAATTCAGAATCATCTGCCCCATGATTGCCTCTCAAGGTCCTTCTGAATTTGAGACCAGAACTATACCCATGACAAATGGGGTCCTAAGCAACATTTTAGTACCTGGAACCTTACTGCAAACAGCCAACCAGTGGCTTCATGCTAATAGGCATATAAGTTTATATCTGGGGGATGATAGAGCATGAGGCAAACATAGTTTCTTTTCAATCCAGTACATTTCCATTAAAATTAATCAAGGGATTTGGTTATCAATTCTCATACTACAACACAGATGCCTTGTTGGATATCCACATGACATTTGACACACATGCCTGTATCACCACCCTTTCTGACAATATGCATATCCCAATTCTGGGGTGTCATGATAAATGTCAATGTCTTGTTCATAATTCTCATCATCAACCATACCTTTACCCCACTCAGTGTCTCCTCTCAAGACTTCTACATCATTCTCTTCCAAGAAAACTGGCACCAGCAAAAGTCCACTCCTCAATTCCCTTGTGAGATGGCATGTCACTGTTGGAGTGGGTATCTGGATGGCATGTACATTGCTGTGGACAAGATTAGCCCTACAGAAAGGAGAAATGTGATAAAATGATACACATACATCGATGAAGATCTTGAGCTCATAGCTGAAGTTTGCCATCCCTTTATCTATATGATACATTGCAATTGGGTAATGTGGAATGTACTCCATGTAAGCTTCTCTGAAACTCAACATGGCATTAAACACCATCAATGTGATGCTCTTGATCATGAGATGTTCTTAAGATATGCTGGATCTTGCAAAAAAAATGTCTCCAATTCTCTGGATAATCAGGGAGACTGCTCACATTGACAAACATGCATTATCTCCACAAATCGTTTATTGCATTCATGCAGATTGGCATTGTTGAGTTTTGGCTTCTGCAAAGATGAAGTCAACAAAGGATGGTTTGAGTCATGCTTCTCATGAACTACCATTGTCAGCTTTATAGAAAATGCCAACAACCCCACAAAGTCCTATTCAAGAGTAATCACATCAGGCTAAATCTAAGAGAAAGGTTGTACATCAATATGTGAACCAAGATTATAGTAATTTACCTCCCTTTTTTTATTATCACTATGGACATCTCATGTTTTTGCTATATCACACCTGTATTGGCCACAGACATACCCAGGCCATCCCTGGAGTACCTATCACCACTCACCAGGCCACCTGTGCAACATAATAAACCCATGCAATGACAAAATAAGCCCCTGAGTATTAAGCTTGAGGGAGAGCACATAGTACCAGCAAGCTAAAATTCTGAGCTCATCCTAGTGAATGTGGATGTGGTAAGATAGCACCTGATGGTGATGAAGACCCTAGGAACCAGTAAAAGAAGCTGCCAAATGAGTTAGAAAACACCAATGAATAAATGGGACATAGGGAAAATAAAAACTCACCTATGGGAGATTGAGTCAAGCCAAGCAAGCCAGAGAACAAAGCAGGCATGCCAGGCAACCTCCATGATGTCCAGGAATGCCCTAGAGGCAAGAGAAACCAGTGCTATAATTGGACAAATAAACTGTATCAAGATAGAGGCTAGAAGGCCATATAGGCAAGAAAGAGGTGTTGAGAGCCAGCAAGTGCAAAGCATAGCATGGAAACAGTTGGTACTGTATCCAATGTGATGGGAGATGGACCCAGATAGGTAGTGCAGCAAGCAGCATGTGCAGTGACTCAATATGACTCAATATAAAGGCACTAGCTGAAAATGAAGAGACTTAGTGCACTGGTCCTAAAAATGGTATAAGCACAGCTCCAGCTATGTACCTGGACTATCCATACCATCAGTGGGTTATCCCAGACATTCTATCAAGTCCATCAGCCCACCACATTATTGAGAATAATTGGAAATCATGACCTAGAAATATCAATTAGGTTAGAGCAAGAAAAATTCACATACTGAGAAGTTTGTACAGCCATGTCATGGCCGTATCAGGTGAATTGGAGCAGCCAAATGCATTGTACATGGAGTATAGAAGCTGGAAAACAAATCCCAAGGCATAGTATGAGAATCTGACAGTGCAGGAGTTAATACAAGTCAACTATGTGTAAGAAGTTAGTATAACCACCATATGAGCCACAACAAAGTATTTAAAAGATCTCTCTCATTGTATATAGTAACATATGTACAGTGGAACCATCAGCTACCATTAGAAGTACCTTTTGATTTAAGTAGATGCTGCAAGCTGTCCATGACAGGTTAGAAAAAACTCTTTTGCTTGGTTCAAAGATGATCTGTTTAGACCTCTAGATCCTACACCTTCCCCTTTACTGCATCTACCCTCTGATTCAAATGCACTATATCTTGTACTGTATGTTTGCCTTCATTTGTGTTGTGATATACAACAAGCTATATATGGCATCTAACATGTTTGATAAAACTTGGTGATTAGTTATGATGTCATCCAGTTTAGTTTCCTGGCTATCCAGTTTTACTTTGATGCATGCAAGTTAATTGTCATGGCAGTCCAATTTGGCTTCAATGCAAGCAAGTTAATTGTTGTGGTACTGAACCATATCCCAGACCTGCTCAATGGGGATATTCCCTTTCAACTCCAATATAGTCCTTGAATTGAGCCTATCTGGGGAAAAACTATACATACTTCCCTCAGCAGCTGGAGCTTGGTTTGAGTTCACACCAAATATGTCACTGGACCTGGTGTTTGACAGTCTCCATGATGATACTTGCTCTGCATCCATTGTGATTATCTCACTTTTGGTTTTCAATTACAGTATCAGCTCATCACTGTTGCTGTTAGAAGTACTCATGTTTCCTTGTGATCAAGAATTAAGATGAAGTCAAGATGAAATGAGTCAATAATTATTCCCATTACATAAGTAGACTGTCAGGTTTGTATAGTACACTTTCCATACAGCATGCATACTAACTTAGGAAATGCTGCTATTGGTAGTGAAAACTGTTGGCGACCCTAATCTAATAAAGACTAGGTTGTTACCACCAGATACTGACTTGGAGACAAGACTTCAAGTAGGGGAATTCTGACAAGAACTTGACTGAAGTTCTTGGCCAGTATGCATTCAATATTTATACTATCTATGACATGTGCACAGACTAAGCTGTGTAAGAAGCATAATTATGTATCATGAGAGTAAAATAACAGAGATTAAAGAAACGTGTTGTCTGTGAGGCTTCTAAGAAGTAAAGAAGACAAGCAGAAATTAAAATAGAATGGAAGAGAACCCTCAGAGTCTCAGGGTCAACAGAGATTAAATACACATGTCTGGAGATTACATAGCAGATCCCAGCAGAGTCATTCTAGTCAGAGAATGGCACACAGCAGCCTCGTTACTCTGAGTTGAGATGTCACATGATCCAAAGTTGCATGATCTGTTACCTTAGGGGTTCGTACAGAAAAAGAAAGTAAGGTTCAGACAAGGGTATTCATAACAGAAACCTTGCTTGGAGAGACAATGTGATAGTACAGAACTTAATGTCAACATTCAATCATGTGTACAGACAAAGGGATGGAAGAATACAGAGGCAATCATATTACAGTAGAGTTCTCAGACTCCAATTTTTGATAGATACATGCTAGCTAGCTACATGGGTGAAGGCAGTTATAGTGTGTTTCCAATTGCTGGATTGATCTGACAATTTACTCATCTTTGGAGCAGGTCATGTATTAGTTGCCAAAGACTACATCACTGAGGAGAAAGTGGTATTGAAGACTAAGTGTGGGATTACTCATACTCACATTGAATATTGAATTTACCAAAAACTGGGCCCTATTCAAGGGATTCCTCAATGTTACACAGCCTACTTGTACAAAGGTCATGGTATTATTATTCTAGAATGTCTCAGCCACTTCCTCCAGTCCTTCCTATGTTCCATGGGTAGGATTCTTTCCATTCATCAAGTGTTCAAAATTAGTCAAGAAATGGTGTGTGAGGAGTTATCCCTTTTGCAACTATGCTACTATTTTGTCTAGGTCCAAACCTTACAGGATGTCCATGGCAAAGACAATGTTCACAGGAACATGAAGCTGGATGATATGATGCTTTTACTAAATGGCAAGTTGGAACTGTACCTAGTCAATTTCAGGCACACAAAATGCTATCAAGAGGTAAGGATGGGGAGACATGGATTCTCTGATACTGTGGGGATGTTATCTTTTATAACTATCAATATATAGTGACTCCAAAAACCATTCCAATATTTGGTAGTCTTGGAATGTATGTGGAATAGCAGTTGTATGCATGGGAATCCCATGTAGTAATGGTGGAAACATATGATGCACAAACCCCTAGCTACCTGCTAACCCAGTACTTATGTGATTTAGCTCAGGGGTCACTGAGATACATCCATTTTAAAACAGGGACACCATTGGAACAGTTTTAGAGCTTTTGAAATAAATAGGGTATTTGATATACAGTGACTTCCAAAATTGAGTCAATGTTTTGAGACTTCAGAGTATTTGCTATATCATTTAGGAACATGAACAAATAGAGTCAAAGTGTAAAGTGGGTGACTAACTGTACATGCACATGGCTATGTCCCAAAATAAAAATTATATCATTTGGTCTAGTAGTCATGGAGATATGGTCAATTTAAATTGGCAAGTCATTGACTCAATTTTGTAACTATCCAACAAATCTATAGAACCAGCCAATTCTAGTACTTTGTATGACCTCCTTTGGCCTTGATCACTGCTTGGATCCTCCTAGGCATGCTTTCAATCAAGTTCTGACATATCTCTGGATCTATATTGTTCCATA
>JBBPRD010000586.1:0-11679 GCA_038092855.1 Boletus piedmontensis | reverse complement strand
TACGGTCTACCATTCACAGGGACTTGGCCGTGGAAACTTCGAGCCGCGGAGTTCACACACACCAATGTCACAAACTAGGATCGTGCCTTTCACCGTTTTCAATGCTTGTTGTCAAGTTGGTACCCGGTGCTCGTTCAGGGGCTATTTATCCAAATTGGCATTGTACGCAAACAAAAAACAAAGCAAAGTGATCTGAAATTTTTTCAATTCACCCGAAGGTGGTCGGGGAGTTCATGTTATCTGTAACTACGAGCATAGCCTCCAACTGTGCTAACTGACGTACAACTTGGAATATTAGCGGGGACCTAAGTAGGACCCGTGCAAATGTTCTAGGATCCAGTCAAACTATGCTATACTAACCACAATGCCGGCGCCAAGTCGTACATGGAAATCCATCCGGCGTCATCCAGAAAAATCAAGCAACCCTCCTCCTCAGCATGATCCGAGCAGTAGGGTTGGCTGCAATCGCAGTCCCAATCCGCAAATTCCGTGGGCGGGTTGCGTTGTCCTCCAGTTTCACATCGTACGAAACAACAACATGGGCCAACATGGTATTAAGCGCGCTCGCGGCGAAAAACCGACCGGGACTACAGAAAAAAAAAAACACGCATGCTCACAAATCAATCCGACCTTCCTGGGCAGTGGGGGGGAGAGCTCTTACCATGCGTGCCTGCCGTATCCAAATACCAAGTATTCAGGCCTGGTCGTGGAGAAGTGGTGTTCATTGCCAACGCTGTCTTCGGTACGCACTTTGACAAATCGGAAGGGATCAAATATGTCTGCGTCTTCGTAGAATTCATTGTCGTTGTGCATCAGTTGGGTGGCAATCACAACGAATGTTCCTTTCGGTATGACGGTTCCGTCAGAGAACGTGACGTCCTTCATAGCCTTTCGCACCATGTTCACTGACCGAGAAAGCGATGAGTTCCATTGTATACAAGTATGCACTATACTTACCGAGACCAATTCCATTCATACGTTGACTCTCTTTCATGAAGCTGTCGATTTTGTGCATCTTTTCCACCGCGGCCTTCGACCAGCCCTCCTCCTGGACGATCGACTCCACTTCCTCACGAAGAGGTTGGATGTACTGAGGATTGGCTGCCAGATTATAGAGTGCCTGAGTGAAACTCTGAAGAGAATTGCTGTTAGGGCATGTATCGCGATATTTACATACAACCTACATTCGAGGATGTCTAGGGCACAAACAAGCTAGGTCAGCATTGAAAGCCAAGAGTGTAAGTAGGCACCTACATGGATAGCAGCAAAGTTGATGGCCAAAATACGTGATGTCATATTGCTTACGTGGCGTTGAGAGCCCTCTGATCCTTCCATTAACCAAGACAAAAAGTCATTCTACCAAGGTGGAAGTGAGTCATCTTTATGGCGACAATGAGATCAACTCACAGGTTTATCGTCTGATCTGTCGTACTCCTCTAGATGCTTCCGTCGCGCCTCGACAATTGGAGCAAGGTGCTTTACACCGCGCCTGGTGCTTTCAGGAACATTCGTCATGAACCGTGCGACAAAACTGGCGAGGCGTCAGTGGCTGGGTCAAAATAGCTAAGTAACTATGACTTGCGGTGCCATAAATTTGGGAAAGAGACTAATTATAGCCGCCCCCTTGATGACGTCCAGAGTAAACTGTATATTGAGATCCACCCAGTCGGGATCACGGCCTAAGGGATACAGAATAAACAAGCTTCAGACGGATGGGATTAATGTGTGACACACATAGAGGGAGACCAACGAATACCCTGTTGCTGGTCCTGCTGATAATTTGCTGGAAGGTGCTGAGTGCAGGGACACTCTTCCACTCTAAGTTATTCGCAATCTGAGCGAAGTGCCGAGACTAGCGATAGTGAATCTCAACTTACCACGACCTTCAAGGCCAAGTATATCGTCAAAAGCCGTGACAATCTCATCTCTTATGTCGGCATATAGGGCTCCGAGATTGCGATTGAGTCTCGAGCGGAGAATCGGAATATGGTATGGATTGTAGTGAGTTTCGCGTCCTAACGTATGCTCCGCCTTCAAAGTCTGTTGCATCTTCAGTCAAGCTGACTTCGAGAAGAACAGACATATAATTACATCGGTTGCAGCTTCCAGGAAGTTCAGTTCGTCGTCGCGAGATCTGCGAAATTCCTCCACATGCTGTCGACCGCTTACAACAACCATCCAGTGATAGAATGTTGAGACCTTGAATGGAGTGCCCTTGTACTACCATCATCATGAATGTTAGCATTGTAACAGTGTGAAGCTGTGAACGTACTCTATCGTAACCCTCCTGGAGAACATCGGTGGCATTAATGAAAAACTTAACACCAGCCCACCACGATCCCAACCAAGTATTCGATCCGATCGTTGGAATGTTGTCGAGCTGGTCCCGGATTGTGAGCGGGAAGATGAGTCGGTAAGCACATCCCACCCTTACGTTTGAGCTACCGAACAACCTGCAAATCGAAATGAGGATAAGAGTAGCAGTGATACCGGACACGCAGTAGGTTGCACCCGAGATATGCTCAGGTAGCGCTGGGATGTGGAATTGCATCTACGGGGTTGTCTTCCAGAAGCAGACAGACAGAGTGGTGGGGGCACAATTGCATCGTCTCTCCTTCCCCCTTGCAATTATACATGAGACGTAGTCCTGGGCCGCAAATGGTGCTTTCCAAATTTAACCCATTCCACACAGGCCTTCACAGCACCTGTGAGAGGAAGGCTAAGCACCATGCACGGCATTCGTATCATAACATTACGACTGACAGTGTGAGTGCGAGATGTTCCAGCATGATGGACGATTGATCCGATCATCCTGGCCTCGGTTACCCCAATGGGACTGATGGTATGCGAAGGACACCACACGCTTGATAAACGCTATCCGGTTCCGGTACCTGATAAACTGGTCCCCCAAAGGCGACGAAAGGGGCGATTTAACGGGATGAAATGCTGGCAAGTTACACCACTTACCATAGGGATAAAGTCCAATCTGGTGGTTTGTTCGCAGGCAGGTCACAGCCATTCGGCGCCAGTTCTGATGTAGAATGATGGACAAGGTCACCCCTCAGGGACGAGGACCGAAGAGTAGTAGAACAAAGCTCTTCGAGTCGCTGGAAGCCATGTTCTTCCAAAAGTTTCCCCTGTTCAAAGGTGAAACGCATCCACCGCGGCTGCGGTATCTTGAAGGCTTCTGCCTTCGCGAGGGGAAAAAAGTGACCGACAGAAGCTCTCATTCGTGATGAAGTTTCGACGTGACCTTAGCACTCTTGACGTGGGGCAGATTCCAATGAGATGACTATCGTCGATTCGGTGTTGGTGGAAGCGGGACGTATGTAATTGTGGCGACGAATGGCAGACATCGTAATGACGGGGAATGCGGCCACCCAAGTATGTGCGCATCCAATTTCGGAATTTCGTTTTTTCTTTTGTTTGCGGCTTGTAAGACACTTGCTTTACAGCTACCTGCAAAACGTTAGACCGAAAGCGTCAAGCTGCGGCGGTCGTATATTTCGTAAACTTTTGTTTTGGTTCATCATGTCACAAATAAACAGAAAAAAAAGAGGGTGCCATATACTCAGGCCAAAGCGGTTTAACGTTTTGCAGCTTGGCACCCACACCTCAATGCATCTGGCACCGTCGCTGTCCAGGTTGTGGTGCATAAAAAGTTACAGTGGACTCCGATTGCCAGCAACGCAAGCAACACAACTCTCAGATTATATAAGCAGCCTGGTGTGCATTGCCAAAAGCGGCCAATACTCCCACAACATAGTCATTTTTGGATATCTGTGTTTCTGATGGTTTTGACATCACCCAGGTCTTTCCCCTGGTATGCAGCCAATGCAAATCAATGTCATATTCAATTTACAATTATAATATACATTTATGACTGCTTGTTCAAGTGTCTGGAGGTCCACTACAGCTGCTTGGTCAATGAAAGAAGAAAAAAGAGAAATATATTAGCATTTTTGATACATTTCACATACAAATTTTGAGACTATATATGCTTGATTCTCTTCCCAACCACAATTCTATCTGGATAGAGTTAGCAAAGTGTTATACCATAGGGATGAATGCACACTATATGCTCATATAGTCATATTTTACAAGTGTCTCATGTTATTATATATCTATATCTCTATTAAGAAATAAAAAGTGAAAATACATTTCAATACACTGTTCAAGTGCTCAAATACAAAGTATATGGATTCCTCTATAGCATAACCAGTTATAATCCTGTGCATTTGGTTTAATGATATGTTCCACTTAAATATGAATAGTATTTGTGTATGTAGTTTCGAGCTTATGTATGTGTCAAATACTGTATATCAAAATGTGAATGTGTTTTTCAATTTTCATCATTTATTGGCCAAGCAGGGATCATCAGTGGACCTCAGACACTCATTTAAGCAGTCATAAACATATATTACAAGTATAAATTAAATAGCACAATTACATTGGCTGTGTAGCAGGGGAAAGATCTAGGTGATGTCAAAAGTTAAAACCATCAGAAACATCAGACATAAGGCTGCTTATACAATCTGAGAGTTGCGTTGCAAAATAGCGCAAGCAAATTGCAATTATTAAATCTTGCCATCCACTGTAACTACTGTCTTTTTGTGCAGAACGGTACTGGCCAGGATGGGCGGATTGACTGCGTGTAAAAGTGGGCATAATAGCCGCAAACACAAAGAAAAGAATTTGAAGTTTGGACGCTACACATGGGCGAGGTCGCCACATTGATCACATCCCCGAGTCATCTCATCGGAATGTCAAGAGTAGATGCGACCGACTTGACTCAAGAACGCGCGCATGGCTCTTTGGTAGCAATTGAATCGTCAAAGCCGCGGCCGAGTGCATCGAGTGCACCAATAAGCACGAGACACAAGAAGGCTCAGACCAAGGGAGCCTCGGACCTATTCATGGATACTCTGGATGCTGGGAGTAAACCATAAACCTGGCATCTGTGCAATCGCCAAGTTACTGTGGCAACTCCACCTCGACCGAGGCTCTGGCGCGTTCACTGACATGGGAATGGGACAATAAGTACCATTCTTGGTGCATCCTAGACACAGCGGACATAGACTACACCCCCCCTGAACGATGATGCTGGGAACATACTGCGTATGAAACGGGAACGGACACATGGCTACTAGGGTACAGCCGAACTGGGACTCCGAATCATTGGCAGGATCACACCGTGGGTCTCCAGATGCCGAACACTCAGCGAACGAAAGGGTGACTTTACTCGTCACCACGATATTATCGGGGGATGGAAAGTGCGTCGCCTCCAGGATCGCCTCGTTGCCCTCGGCCAACCCTCGGCCGTCCATCGGTCTTCCGCACGCAACGATCACCCAAATTCATCACCGGCCGGAATATATGGCACGTGACAGTTTTTTGTAATGCGAACAGCACAGTTTCAAGTGCTTTGAACTTACTAAGAGCCCATCAGTAGGTACAATAAGGAACGTGGGGAGTGTTAACAACCTCTATATCGCCCAAGGCAAAGCCGTTATGTCGACCTGGGTCGGCATCGAGGGACAGCGACGCTCGTGTGACCACAGACTCAGAATTTGAAAGTTCGCCTTCCACTGACGAACATACTTAAAATTTGCCTCGCTCCCCTTTGACCTCGGACTCGGAGATTGATCAGGTTTCAACTATATCCAAAAAGCCAATGCTGATACATCCTACTGACCGACGTTAGCATATGGTCTTGACTAGAGCTTCTTAGAAGCTACCAAACGGGCTTAAGAAGTGAGAGAGAATAATTATCTGGTTGGGGATCCGGATGTACTCATGTATCTGCAGGGATTGGAGCAGTACGAACTAATCAAACGCGTTGTGTCTGAGAAAGGGACGAACAAGCTTCGAGGCTTTTACATAACCTTCTGCGCGATCTGTGATTGGTTAGACCATGTTGCGGCCTAGTATCCACTCCCGCACTTCTCCGCTCGTTCTGATCGTTGGGCGGCAATGCTACCCAAATGAATGAACCTTACGACACGTGTTTAGATTCGTTGTCATGCGTGTTTAGGTTTATGGCAGGCCTGCATACCGCAGTAGATTTTACAGATGCTAGTGACTAGAATAAGGGTATCTTTGCAACGACGCAAGACCCAGCAAGACATAATCCCCGTATTGAGCAGGACTAGACTTGTGGGTTGCTACCGAATAAATATCGCTTGCCCACATGTTCCCCGGTATTACTAAAACTCAAACATGGGCTTAGGTCCCGTCACTTGATTGAGCAGGAGAGGGTGAGAATGCTGCGCAGGCGCGGGGAACCTCCGTATCCCGACTTTCTTGCTTGATAGGCTCCATGAGGAATGTTGGCGGAATGATAGTCCCAGATCTCGAGGTAGATATACAAAGTTGAGTGCGATTTCCGGCCTCACGTAGATTGAGCACCAGGCGCGATGCCTTCCAAAGGGATCATTACTCAGATACAAGATGGTGTAAAATGTCGTGGATTACTTACAGTCAAAGAATATACGGCAGTCAGCCACCTGTTTTGTCCCGATGAGATCGGAGTCACGTCCAGACGATGACTAAACAAACGAGTACATACGGCAAAGGTGTACTGACTACCATACCCTGAGCGGTCTCCAGGTAAAGGATACAGATGAGCAGGATTGCTGGATCGGGTGAGGTGAACATTAGTTTCGAACTTCGTCACTGATGAGTGAACACACCGAACACCCTAGTAATAAATAGTAAACATCACACAAATAATGAAAGTAGACGTGCTGCACGCACGCGGAATAGTAAAGTGCTCCATCACGCATCATCATCACGATGAGGGGAGAGATGTGTCTGATGTCCATCAGGCGCTTTGGAGTAGTATATCCATAGGAAGCGACCTTTGCGACTGTCATAGCGAAGAATGCCGCTGTGACGAGACGTGTTGAGCTGTGAGCCAATATACTGACCATCTGTGCGCTAATATACTTACTGGCTATCACCATGCAGGGTACCCTGACGAAATCCAGGTGTTTTCAACCAATATCCTGGATTTGCACCACGTGCTGTGTTAAACTTACCAGGCAAACACAGCGGTCTTCACGTTGGGTAACGCAAAGCACCCGGCCAGGGGGATGCCAGGTGGCATGCCAAATACAGTGTCGATTGTCTGGACACCCAATTGTATGCAGGCGTAAAGCTCGAACTGAAAATAGATGTTCAAGAAGAGTAACACCAAAGCATACATGACTGACCGAGAATTCACCTGTAACGGGATGACTCAGTTCTTTGGAAGTTGTAGAATGGAGGTGCACATACAGATAAAAAGTAAAATGAAGAAGGTTAACACTGTAAACATGACGCATTTGGAACTCGCATAAGCAACATCATGGAGATATACCACCACCCTTACCTTTGCGGTTCCTATACATCGCATACAAACGCATAATGAGAATCACGTTCACGATGCTGGTAAAAAAAATATCTCCGCCCCTACGCTATAATGAGCTTCTGTGGTAAATGCAACGATGTACCTACATTACGGTATACCACAACCAGCCTCGGCAGCTGACATGACGAGGTCAGCGGGGAAGTTGATACTGTATGCGGAGGCAAACATACAACTGTAAACTAAATGTTAGTGCGCCGTCTAGCGTAATACCAGAAATTAATCCCACGTACATCCAAGGAGAGGCCAACCGTCGTGTTCACTGCGAAAGAAGTCAGATATAGCCAGTGAAGCGAAGATATATATTGTATACCCCAAAAGTTGGCGCTATTAGGTGCAGAAGCCGCAAAAAATTAGTTGGAATGATCGCAGCCATTTCCATGTATCTACCCACCTGAGGTAGCACAAGCCATAGTATCTGCCAAAAATGAAGAGGACCTTGGAAATAGACCACCTGGCTCTGACATAACAAGCGACAGTTGAGGCCACATGAAAATACCTGTACTCGAGGAAGAGGAAGGACGTACTTCCAAATATGTTCAAACTCCAGTACAGAGCATCAGCCATTGTAAAATCTGGGATAGATAATCTCAAACTGACCTCCCTGTCGAAGTTTATCAAGACGTCGTAGGCCAAAAAGCAAATTGCAGAAACTGCGCGACATTGAGTGAAGCTTCAGCACTTGCTTTGATCAAAGAAATCGACGGGGCCACCCACTGTGAACATAGGTATTGTCGAGATTCTGCCCAATATCCACCACCAATTCTGCTATTTCCTGTTCGATCCCGGACACTGTGGGAGTCGACATACTGCCGGAGGTGCTTGAGGTTTGCTGGTCGATGAATCCGCAACCAAAGCATCACAAGGTAGTTAAGTCTATTTCGTTCCCCGACTTTCACCCAGTGGAGCCATGTCCGACGAGCTTGATTTTACCAAAACGCGTTTCAAGTTGACGCATCTCTTCGAGTCCCACCCACCAGATAGTTACAGGGTCGGATGAAATCAAATTCGGCGGAGCACCTCGCTGGGCCAAAGCTCTGCGATCACATGTTGCACCTGTAACACCACTGTTTAGTTATCGTGTAAGGAAGATGAAGACGAAGATACCGATAGTCATTAGCGATGGATCTAGGTACACACGGACCACAAGGTACTAGCAGAGGTACGCGCAGGCGGAAGCCGGGCGGGGTTAGAACAGCAGCCAAGCATGGGTGCTAACTATCCCTCGTCAGAATCCAATGGAATGGGCATCGTGGGGTCAGCCCGGGTTTCAAACAAAGGCCAAGTATAAATTCCAGATTATAGGTCCCGTAAGTTGCTGACAATTACTAGCTGATCATCAATCAGCGCGCCACTAGCAGCACTGCGCATGAGTCAATGTCACCACCTCAGCCAACATTAGATCATCCATCTGTCTCCCACCCGTACTTCCGGGCTATGCGTCATTTCCCCGAGCTATCATTCATTAAGCTTCAGCTCTTCGCTTTGATTCGGATGAATTCCGCGGCTGCATTGTGGATTATGAATAAATAGTCAATGGTCGAGGAACATGTCTGATATCACAACATGGGCTCGTTCAGTGTATACAGCCACCTCTACTTTCGGAGAGAGCAGGTACTCTCAAGCTTGGCAGCAGGTAGGCAGCCCAAACAAAGGATGTGTTTCCGACGGTTCCCGCTCAAAGCCATCTGCAGCACACTTGCTCCCTTGGGGTTTCTTGCCAATGCATAGCCCCAGCCCGGGGCGAGAAGGGCGTTCTTCGAATCGCACCTTCCACTTTTCAAGGATTAACAAAGGGGATAGCTTACCCATCGCAATGGCTCGCCATCAACACTTGCTGTTCAGCCAGCTCCAACTCAGACCCAGGAAGAGAGTTCTCGCTCTGTCCTGCGGCAATGGCGCTACTTGTGAAGAGCTCGTGCAATTCTCCGATGTTGATGTTGTCGGAATCGACACAGACGTCCATCTTGTCAATAATATACATCCTTCCCTGGGCAGGGCACTGGTTTAACATTTGAACAGATTTCACGCGCCAAAATTGCCGCAGAAGAAGCTGGCTTCACTGATCGACTCACGTATCATCACGGTTCGCGTTTTCTCTTTGCACATACACGCTCTGGGCTGACGTTTGCTGATGCTGGCAGCCGGAGACATTTGCGAAGCACTCGAAAAATTCCCAGACTGTTCGTTCGATGCTGTGTTTGCCATTGAATTTGGATATGTGAGCTGAATGCGCCCGCGTCGTGACAGGGATTAACTTGCTGTTACAGCGAGCCGCTTCACCCACGACGCTCTATAAACACATTCAAAGACTGCTCAAACCCTCCGGTAGAGTACGAAACATGATATTCACACGACCGCGTGGGCCTGACATCGGGCGTTTAGTTTGCCGTCTATGAATGGTGCTTCACAGATGCAATGACTCTGACGAATGCAGATCATGTGGCAGCGGCGCAAAACCTTGTGCAGAGCTTCCCAAAGATGGCGCAGACTTCGATCGTCACCATCACGGAGCTTGTGTCAACTCTCAGGGCAACGGGGCTCGTAAACGTTTCAGCCACCGATCTCGTGCTACGAGATACGGACATACCATGGTATCGTCCCCTTGAAAGCCATCGGGGGGTTCAATCGAAATCCCCCCTCTCTCTTGGTTGGTGGTATGGTCAACTGTCCATTGAGGCGTTGCTGACCGCGGCGCGTTTACGGGTGCGTGCGCAGTACGCTATCGTATCTACAAGATTCATTTCGTCAGCAGATATTTAGCCCAATGGTACTCGTGACAGGTGAGAAAGGCGGAAAACAGCAGTGAGAGATGATACATTCATAATTATGTTATGACCTGTACTTGTACACCAGTTCAAGGATGATACTTATCGTAATTCTGACTCCAGATCATCGTGGGGCTGTTACGGTCATGGCTAGACCAGCCTTCATTGAGAGCTGCAACTTTCAGCTTCGGTGCACTTATCTCATAATGGATACTGTTGGTCCTCTTCTCGTACTGTGCCATTCCTGAACTGTGTGACGGGGCACTGCGTGCTGGGGTACGGGTAGCTAGAGCCAAGCGGCGGGGTCACTTACTCCTCATGGGTGGAGATGAGATGAGATGTAGTATTGGGCTAAGTACACTTAGTAATAAGCTCGGGTAAGAGGTACCTCGTTAGCTCAAGGAAAAGGACAGAGACGGGAAAGCGCAACGTAGTAAAGCGCAGACTTATGTTCCAGAATGGCTGCTTGCTTGCTTGGTGGGTCGTTGAACGGCTTAGGCGATGGCGACGCTGGTGTGAGCAAGAGCAAGGGTACCAGTCCAACAATTGAAAGTCCGACTCGTCAATATATTAGGACTACACGTCACGGTGAGGTCTCTACTCCAGATCGATCTCGTGTTCGAGTCGCCATTCACGACTACACGCAAACCATCAATCCCGATCTCGGTTCCGTCGTCGCCACCTCCGCTCTGTTCGACCCGGCACGCTCTAGTGCGGCATCTTCAAAATATCCTGAGTCTCATCAGCAGAGGCCTCCATTTATGGTATCGCTACGAGTGCATCAAAATGGAGGGAAATTTAGGCCCAACCATACGAGATTGGTGAGCAGACCGCCAGGAATTATCGATTATCCAAGTCTCAAGACCATTCCACAAGTGAGCAATTCCACTTGAGTTTTTTTTTTTTTTTTTTGATATCACAGATCTGAGGTATTATTCTTATAAAGACACTGCTGTGCGCGCTGCTGCCACCCAGCGCCACTGCGCACTCCATTCTCGTAGCTAGCCGCTATCACAGAACTGGATTCCTTCCTATTTTTATTAAGCAAGGTACAACGCTGGTTGTTGCTATCGGAGCTACTGCACAGTGTGCCATTCTTTCTCGTGGGGATTGCTGATCAGCCAATTGCGAATTCGGTTTGAGCCGGAGCGGTCCGAATCTCACTGATCGAGGAAACCCCGTTGAGACTGCGAGCGTGGAAGACGGCGCGAAGAGCGTCGCATGCTATGTACATATAACCCAATGGGTTGAGCGCAATCTATGATAAGAGGGGACATGGATCCAGGTACGCTCATGCTTATACCCGCGGGGAACCCCTTTCTCGTCTCCGTCAGCCTTAACGTCCCCCCCTTACCTTCTTTTTATATATCGGAGGCAATGATCTGTCGAGACAGGCAGAGCCCCATGGTGACAGGTACGTATCATGTCAGAAAATACACGCCGATCGGGAAAAAGGGCAGATCTAGGAGTAAGCACATGCCCCCCCCCCTCTTTCCCACTCCC
>JBBPRD010000585.1:0-11680 GCA_038092855.1 Boletus piedmontensis | reverse complement strand
AGCCCCCCTAAGCTGGGCCTGAGCTGGAGCTTTCAGGCCAAGCCTGGCCAGCATAGCACTATCTGAGACCTATTACCACCTACAACGGAAATTGGTCTCTGAGATCACTATTGCCCCCGAAAAGTGCTGCCTGAGGTGTGTGATGCATGGGCTAGCTGAGTACTTACAGCTCGAGTATAAGTATGCATTTGAGACATTATTTATTGTTGGTGGGGAGAAAAGCGAGTAAATAAGCCTAATTATAAGTTGCGCCACCGCTTCACACTATGCCTAATAAGGCTTACAAATCGGGAACTATACGTGGTCAAATCCGTGACACCTACGAACATCACCAGAATCTCCCACGAATCCACTTAAAATCTGGAGATTATTACTACATTCATCAACGACATAATCTGGCCTTTTTCGCAGTGCCAGTTGGTCCCGTCCTTGCAACAATGCCCGAATTGCTAGAGTCATGTTTGGCCCTGATCCCCGTCAAAACAGAGAAATTATCCACGGATGTGATGCTAATTAGGCAAGTCGTGGATACGTCCAGATGAGTGAGGTTCAAGTCACCTACTTAGCAAGATGCCTGAATGCTATGTTGAGCTGCGCATGTCACCTTGCGTAGGGGTTACTTGAGCTCGAACTACGACAGACGCCTGTCTAACACCCTTCGTCGACGTCCAGAAAATTTCCCGCTCGAGTATCCGCGACCTCGTATCCCACATGGAGGCGGCTTCCGCAGTTATATATGTCCAGACTGCAAATGTTGTCTATATTACGCGGCTTCTCCAATGTTATTCTCCTCTTACCTTTCTCCTCAGTCACTCATAACGATTACTTAACAGTAGCCGGCGGGTGCGCTGTTTTGTATGATCATGGTGAGCATCCGCTCAGCTTGCGACCCGGGCAGGCCATTGATTGCATATTCAGCCCTCACGCTCGATAGCGAGGTAACGATTGATATTCGCATGGTAACCCGCGTGAACTGACGATCCCACCAATCAGGTCGATTATATCTGGGTAAGCATACATGGTTCGCGGTCCTGTCGATATCCTATCGTGGTTCGTGGTAGAACCACCCCTTTTCTTTTGGAAGCATCAGTTATCTACTCGTATGTTAACCCATCGCGCATTCTGTCCTTCGTGGGAATGATACATCATACCCCAGATCCGCTACATTGGTGATGCACTCGCCGCGTGAGCTTGTAAACTACTCGTGTCCGGTCCATCACTAAATATGACGGCTCTAGCTTGAATATCATTAGTAAGGGATGATGACCCTTCTTTCCGGACTACGTTTTCTGATCTCTCTAAAGCTTTCACTGGACAAGTTGGCCTAAACCAAGAAGTACGTGACTCTTGCGGATCGGACATTCGCTTTCGTTTTCCATGACTGATGACATGATAGGGGTACGTTTCTTTTCTGTCGTCGCTCGAGACAAATTAATGGACGCTTGAAAATGAACGACCCTACACAGTTGTGAGCAAATGACAACTACTTCATTCTTCTTCCCGTCTCACCTTTTCCAAGGCGAAGTCTTCTTCTCTGTCCAAGCATGGATCGGTATTTTGCTATTCTTCCTAATCCAACGTGTGTTCGATGTTCTTTTCTCCTTTCGGTCATCGCTGACCCCCTTCAAGTGGTCATTCAAGTTCGATTATATGCGTTGTACCGAGAATCAAGGATCATCCTTGCCCTCATGGCTTTCGGTTATGTGTGTGAAGTTGCAGCCGTGTCGATCACTATGGGTCTTCTCAACGTAGATGCACAAAGTAGGCTCTCATCCTCTATTTCTTTCATCCACTCACGCTCACGGAATCATGGGCTACTCGCTCGCGAACAGTCACCAACGAGATTATGACAGGTTTATACATGTGCCTCGTCGCACAAGCCCCTGCATTTTACAAACTGTACGTCGCCTGGTTGCCCGTGGTCGTGTATGACGGTATCCTATGTCTACTGGCCTTATGGCATGGCGTTCGCGGCTGGATATCGAGATTTCGCGCTAGGCGGACCGCTGGGGTGAATATCGCAAACGTCCTTATCAGGGGTAACACGGGCTACCATTCCTGGTATGCGTGTTCATCCCGACTATAACCTACACAGTGACATGACATGTCCTCCCATTTCCTTATGACAGGATAATCCTGGCGTGCATCATTGGCGCGAGCTTGGAACTGGCTCTTGGAGTATGTACTCTCCCTTCTATGTTTTCACATAACACTCACTCGGTTTACCCTTGCTATGGACAATGACTGAAGGTGACCCAAGGCTTCCCAACAACGTTGCAAGTGGTGATCGGATGTCGACTGATCCTCAATCTCCGGTCGTCGCTTGTACAGACTGTGAGGGAAGAAAATGCACAATACGATACGCCATGGGTTGCAGTCGTTTCCCATTCGACCACGGTATAGGTTTTTTTCGTAATTATTGTCCACGCTGTAGGTTAGGTTTATGTTATGTTAAACGGGTGATACTGTATGCTTTGTATGAGTAGCGCACGAAGTGAACACTGGCACGATGTTTATATATCCAAGTTACAGCGCCTGAGACGTAGAGCATAAACCGAGCGATGATTGGTGCTCACCTGGTCCTAATCTAGTACTAACAACGGGTTTCTAGCTGGTAGCATTGGTTACCGATCTTCCGTTTGATCATCCTGGGTGACCGGAGGATTTTGTGCGGACAGCACGGCACAGCTCGTGCAGAGGTGTGCAGGCATGCCGATTCCATCGATCGTCAAATTGCCTTCCATCCACGTCGATCTGTAAGTCGATCTGTAAGCGAATGCGTGATTGACATTGACTCAGTGTGATTGGCAAGTCGGGTACTATCTTCTAATTTTGATCTGTAAGAGTCTAACTGGCAGGACCAAAGCTGCCATAGCGCAAGGTGAGGAACACAATGCTAATACAGCCCGGTTCCGAACCTTGCAGGCAGCTAGACTGTAAGTAGTGGTGCAGATTGTTGCGACAAACAGGTATACTTATACTGTCAATGAACCTCCGACTGAAACTGACCAATTTGGTATGTGGTGTCGTTCACTACAACCAAGTACTCACTGCACGGGCCTCATCGAAAAAGCAAAAAAAAAAAAAGGTGTTACAACAAATGGTATTCCATGAATCTTTAAGACGA
The DNA here is from genome assembly GCA_038092855.1 of Boletus piedmontensis. Lineage (NCBI taxonomy): Eukaryota > Fungi > Basidiomycota > Agaricomycetes > Boletales > Boletaceae > Boletus > Boletus piedmontensis. The sequence continues at coordinate 8,553 of JBBPRD010000585.1, read as the reverse complement.
CAGGCTCGGGACTCGAGGAGGCGACAGCACTCGAAACAGCTAAACGCAGCCATCATACACAATTTTTCAAGACTTGACTATTGGGAATTATGGCCCATACTATTAGTTACCAGACAGTTAGCCACCCACATACTTAGCCAGTCACAAAATGTCATGGGAAAATAACACCATGTCATAGCCAGCTGTGTTGACACTCCACTTGGCATTGCTCAGCACTGCGAAAGATCTGCTTCTCCTACTCCCACTAACATGTCACGTTGAGTCTGCCAATTCACACTCCGATGCGGCAACATGGTCACCACCATGACCTTGCCTCTTGTCACTTCATTTTTCTAACTCGATGAAAAATCCATGGATTGACACCATTGAAATTCAGAGAGGCGTTGTATATACAGTACATGTGTTTTCACCATTAAATTTGTGTTATGTGGAAAAGATAAGACGAGTTTCAAAAAGTGGCTAACTATCTGGTAACCAATAGTATTGTATTATTTCATGTAGACTGAATTTTTTTGTCAAATAAATTATGACGAGCGACCGGTAAACCCCAGTGTGCAAATGTTGGCTTGTACTTGTCGCGTGTCCCGCCGCTTGGAACAGAATATCGCGAAGCATCTGATGCTTATCAGCAACCCAGCTTCAATATCAGTGGGGTTCAACACGATTGCTGTACCGCAGCACTATTGTTACTCATCTTCACACTTACCATCAGACTTTGTGCTGTCATCACTTTCGTCCTCGTTCCCAGAGTCGTCTTTTTCTGCGCCATCAGCACCGTTCCCCGAGTTGGCCGCAGGTTTCAAAGCTGGAGCCTCGTCTTTTCTAGTGCCAGTGGTGTTTCAAGTGCCGGTAAATGACTGTACAACGAGATAAGCCCATTCCGAGAGTTTCGCGGATTCTAGCTGCGAAGGTCGCCAATTTCGGAACCGTTATGCAGCCTCAATCTGAAATGGGCTGTAAGTAGTGGTGGCAGTGTCTCCTTCGAAGTTGCCGCAGTCAGACTCAAAGTTCAATGTTCGAACGTTGGAGCATTCAACGTTCAGCTTCTTAGTGGCACCACCCAGCATTCAGCCCCTGAGCAAAATGCAATTCTTACATACCCCTGGTATTCATCCGTTCCGATAGGGCGGTGCATGTTCTTGTGAGTGCTCTTCTGGTTTAGTCTCGGTGGTCGGTTTGACCCTTGATTCAGAGGCATCGGTGATACGTAAATTTATCAGCTGCTAGCTGAGTCCTGAGCAACAATTCTTGACTAGTTATCATATGGGCGTTGGCATGTTCCATATCAGTCAAGGTTCAAAATTTGAACTCCAAATGCTGGGCGGTACACCACCATTCCTTCCGCACGAGCCTCGGCGAGGACGCAGCTAGTTTATGTAAACCCCGGTTCGTCCATGTATCAACTCTCCCAGCTGACTCGGACAACTAACAGATTTGGCAGTGTTCGTAAGGCCTGTGAGAGCGTTGTTCTGGGTATATCTATGTCCCGAGCGCACTGGAGGCTTTTTGGAATGGTTCATCAATGGGTAATTATTCATGAATGAAAGTCCCCGTGAGTATAGAGCGTCCTGACTTGAAACTTGTGACAGGTCTTCGATGATGTGAGCCTCTTTCGATCGCTGGTACGGGCTTTCCATGAGAGTATACGTACTTATGCGTTCGGCCGGTGTTCCAACCAACCTAGCCCTTCGCGGCGACTGTCGTCCCTGCAGCTCAGGTGGGGTGGACATCATCATTAATAAATAAGGCGCCACGAAACACGGTGTCTTCGGTAGTATTCGGGCATGCAGTGGGATTCTCTGTCTGTAAGTTGGTGGCCCAGATTCCCAATCAGCGGACAAGGGCAGATACATTCCCGGTAAATGGCACTCCTACTGACAGATTAGGCATTAAATCACAGGATACTAGCACTATTTGGACACCGTAGAACAGCCTTCAAGTTATGCTTCACCAAGTTCCGTGATTCAGACGATAAAGGGGACATAGGTCTCGATGAAGATATAAATACGCTCAGATATCTATGTCAGAAAGATCAGAGGGTAACGTTCGATCCCATCATGACTGTGCAACACTCACACCTTGCCATTTCCGACATTGGATACCACCTTTACACCGTTTTTCTTTTCACCAAGCATGACATCCTGACCGCCGTCATTCCAGTGGTAAGCATGATGCTAGCTCCACATGTAGCTGCTCGCCTCATAATCCGCCAGACATTTTTTTCGGTCGCCTCGGCACCCCTGTGCAGTTCCACCAACATCCTGCCGACTATCTTCTGGATTTGGCTCCATATGTTGCTGTGCGACCTTGCGAACCAGATCAAGGCACCAGAGGAAGATAAGGTGAACAAGCCATCGCGGCCGATTCCGGCAGGGAGGATCACCGTACGCAACGCGACCATTCTCCGGTGGCTCATTGCCCCGCTATGCCTCGCGTACTCTTCGCTGTATAGTATCCAGTTGGTTTTTTCCAGCCTCGGGACGCAGATGTTTGCATGTTGGTACAATGAGATGGATGGCGACAAAAACTGGCTGCAGAAAAACGTTATTCTCGCTATCATGTACGGTTGTGCAGAACTTGGGGGTACCCTCGTCGCAAGTACGTTCGCTATTCACTGTTCTCGCTGTCTAAATCGATATCCAGCTTACAGTTGCCTTTCTCCTCACCCTTCGTATGTAATAAACAGGCTGTGATCCTTCCAAAGTGAGCGAAACTGGAAAATTCGCGGTCCAACTCACGATTGTCGTCTTCATTTTCACTGTGCACTGCCAAGATTTCAAAGATGTCGAAGGCGACCGTGTCACAGGGCGTCGCACCGTCCCGATCATGTTCCCGATCACCTCCCGCCTCGTCGTCGGCTTGGGGCTTCCGATATGGTCTTATGTCCTGTGCTGCATCTGGGACATTGATTGGTTCTGTACGGTCGCTTTCGTCGCGTATGGGTGTTTTGTCGGGGGGCGGTTCCTGTGCTTGCGGACGCGCGAGGCGGATCAATGGTCGTGCAAGTATTACAGCGTAAGCGCTCGATCGCTGTGATCGCTGTTTTATCGGATATACTGATGGGGATTGGCGCGTCCCATAGGTCTGGTTCTCACTGCATCACTTGTTACCCGGATACTGGAATTATTTCCATGACAGCAACGATGTTGGACGCAGCGAGCTGCTCCAAAGAACCTGGGACCTGTTTTCGGGTACATCGCTTTTGAAGGCGTTCTGAAAAAAAAAAAGACGCCAGCTCATGCAACAAAGCAATGTTGCGATAATAGCGTAGTTTGATTATGACATCCAGATATCATTGATTGTATCTATATATTACGTTACTTACAGAAGTTTCGTTTATATAGTAACTTATTAGATCCTTGTTATGATGATAATTGTATCGACACATTATGAACCCAACATCCGGAATAAAAAGCGTATCATCTCTCTCCCCTTCATCCCCCCATCCAAGCCAGATGAAAATCAGTGTCACTGTTCGGTTGGTCCTTGACGAGGGCTATTACGGAAAGGAATTGGATAAGAAATTGATCCACATGCCGCGGGCAGACGCGCGGCTGCACAGCTGATACTGATCCGTGATGTCCGGGCATCAGTATTCTAGGAAGCCTTCCCTTGTTTCGCTCCGACAGCTAGACTGGCAGTCGCAACGGCCGCATCCCAGTGCCGGGTGGTCGGTTAGTGAGGTTGCAACAGAGTTGTCGTCCTACATTTGCGGTTACCCCTTCGACGACGACAGTCCCCAGTAATGCAGTCATAGTAAAGCAAGAGCCTCGTGTTAAGGGGAGAAAAGCGATATCAGGCCCTTCAATAGCAAGGTCAGCTTCGCATCGAGTGCCAAACTCATTGGCAACTAAACAACATGTCAAAGGAACAACATGAAAGTTGGCAGAGATGTGCATACCTCCGACCGCAACGTAATGAAATGAACTGTTATTTATATTCTGCACGCCTTGGAACAAGTATAGGTACAGTGCCGAATTCTTCAAGCGCTGGGAAGAAATATGTGGGCGTCATCCGCTGTTCTCGTGGACTATGGCGGTACCATCCGTGGCTTCGACGTACCTGTCCAGACTTCCATTCAATCATCACTTCGTTGAGACACATCGGCGTGGCATTCGGCTCAGAAAAATAATCTTCACACGCCAATTTGACTGAGGCTTTGAGCTCCAGATTCACGGCTCTCAATGTCCTGTGGTGGGGTCGTCAAGTCATAGCGTGCACACCCCATATGCGGACAGGTGCCCAAACCTGCGTAGATTCAATTTCGCTCTCTCGTGTACCGTATGGCCGGATGTACGCAAGTCATTAAGAGAAGATTCTTTGCGTGGGATGTGCGGCCATGTCGACACCCCCATATGAGGGATGAACAGACGCCAGCTCTGAGTCGGCCATCGCGCGCTTTCCATTCATTCACGTTGATGGCGGAAGAGAGGAGGAAGATAACGATATTCGTAGACTTGGGAGGTCGTGCGGTCGCACAGTGAGCCGAACCTATAGGCAGTTATGTAAGAAAACGTGGTTGTGGTATGGTTCTGACCCCTCCATCAAGTTCAACAACGGTGACGGCGAGCCAACAGCTTGCGCATTCAAGGTCATACCCTCGGCGAGTTGTGCCATTCAAAGCTTTAGGCCGAGTTTCCTCGGTTCAGGAGTTTCAACCATTTCCTTTATTGACCCCAGCGTTTTTTTTTCTAGCTCGTTTATTGTCCTCTAGGGCTGTGCCCTTTGGCAGACACTTTACGCCTATTCAAGTTTGTCAAAGCATTTTAAAAGCCTATCCAGTGTCTCAGCGCTGGCAGTGATTGTTGCGCATGTTGGGCGTTGGGTAAACACTCCAAATCGGTCATTCGCAGCAGTCCCTGCTTATCAAATTCTAGATAAGCAGTCCTTCCATGGTGAAGCCCTTACATTCCTCCTGTGGTCCGGGAGGAAACGGCGAGTTGCAGACCGGTCTCCACCTATTGCACTTCGATCATCGAAAAGCGATGCATCGTTTCGTATACTCAACGTTCCCATTGAATGGGCGGTGACGCTCGGTGGAGTTACGTATTTTGCATTTCGGAGTCAATGCCTTCACAGGAGCGGAGAATGGACATTCCGACGCTTGTGCAGTCAGTAAGGGCATCTGCTTCAGCCGTTTGCAGTTCATGCCGTACTGGTCGGTATTCTCCGAATCGTGCATGCTTGGCAAAGGTCCGAATGTCTGTGCTTTTGAAGCAATTGGACAAAATACGGTCTGTCATCCGCTCGACCTTTTTAACCTCTCGGAGCAACAGGTAGGGAGGAGATCAGTCATCAAACGAGGCAAAGCCACGGTCCATGGACTCCATCATGGAGCCCAATATGGTACCACTGAACGTCTCGCTTGTTAAGCGTTCATTTTGAGTTTTGCAGATAGTTGGTACTTATCATCCGGCCACATGAAGATTCGATCAGGTTGCGTTTAATTCTTTGATAGGCGCCCTTAGAGTGTCCGCTTGGGGACCCAAGTTCCTGGCGCGGTTTCAGGGGAAAGTCCGCCAACGTTCCGCATATCACTCCATTCGGATCGTTGACTGCACAGAACACTGCCCATCGTTATCATGCCATCACATCTCCGGCGAACACGAGATGCTGTAGAGAACAATGCTCTTCTTTCCACAGGATAATCGGTTCAGACGATAACCGGAACGTAGGTAACCACGAAGTATATAATCACCCTCAGATATCTGGGTCTGCACGATCAGAGACCACATCCGATCCATCTTGAAGTATCATGACTGTGCTACACTCATACCTCCGCTTCTCCGAGATCGGATACCACCTTTACACCATCTTTCTTTTCACCAAGAATGACATCCTGACTGCCATTATTCCAGCGGTAAGGATGGTGCTGTAGTCCCTAACGTCGCTGCTCACTTTATGATCAAATACTAGTCATTGCTTGCCATCGCCTCGGCACCGCTGTGCAGCCCATTCCGTATCTTGCCTACTTTCTTCTGGGTTTGGCTTCATATCCTGCAGTTCGACCTTGCGAACCAGATCAAGGCACCAGAGGAAGACAGGGTGAACAAGCCATCGCGGCCGATTCCGGCAGGGAGGATCACTGTACGCAATGCGACTATTCTCCGGTTGCTTGTTGCCCCGCTTTGCCTCGCGTACTCCTCGCTATACAGTATCCAGTTGGTGTTTGCCAGCCTCGAGATGCAGTTTTTCACATTCTGGTACAACGAGATGGACGGCGACAAAAACTGGCTGTCGAAGAACGTCATTCTCGCTATCATGTACGGTTGTATCGAATTTGGGGGTACCCTCGTCGCAAGTACGTTCATCATCCACTATTCTGTCTTATTCGACATTCAGCTCATGATTCCCCTTCTCCTCACTTTCCTCGCGTGAAAAAAAAAGGCTGCGATGCTTCCAAAGTGAGCGAGACTGGAAAACTCGCGGTCCAACTCACGATTGCCGTCTTCACTTCCACCGTGCACTGCCAGGATTTCAAAGACGTCCCAGGCGACCGTCTCATAGGGCGTCGCACCGTCCCGATCATGTTCCCGGTCACCTCCCGCCTCGTCGTCGGCTTGGGGCTTCCGATATGGTCTTACGTCCTCTGCTGCATCTGGGACATTGATTGGTTCTGTACGGTTGCCTTCGTCGCGTATGGGTGTTTTGTCGGGGGACGGTTCCTGTGCCTGAGGGCGCGCGAGGCGGATAAGCGGTCGTGCAAGTATTACAGTGTGAGTACCTGACCAGCGGCTGATATGATGCATGCCTGTCTTGCCGGATGTACTAATGGGGATGGTGACGCGTTTTATAGGTCTGGTTCTCGCTCCATCACTTGTTGCCTGGATACTGGAATTACTTCCACGACAACAACGAGATTCGAGGCGGCGAGCTGCTCCAAAAAACCTGGGACTTGTTTTCGGGTACAACACTTTTGAAGGCATTCTGAGGAAACGAAGATGGTTAGCGCTGTTCGTCCGGGTTATTTTGACTTTGGGCATTCCCAGTCACCATCGAAAAGAGCTTGAAGGTCAACTACTATCCGTATTCATTGTAAAATCTATTACATTCGATCTGTACCATCTTTTTTTTTTTTCCTGTAGAAGACCAATATGTACTTCCGACTGTTATGTACCGCTATGCTACAAATCTAACTGTTTCTACGAGTCGTACTCTATCTCGTATATCGATACAGCGAGGCAAAAATACAATGCAAAACCAATCAAATGAATGACGACATCATCCTCTCCTCCGGTCATTCTCCCTCACGTCATCCGGTGATCCTCCATGTCAGCCACGTCGCAAATCCTATCAAGACAGCCGTCCAAACACCGACACCGATCTGCGCGTCCTCCGATACACCGTTTGTAAACATTTCCGGAATGCCGCTCTCCGTGACGGTTGGTCGCGGCGCCAGAGGTACGCCCCCAACCCCGGTATCTCTGGCAGGTGGGAGCGACGCAGGCGCCGGCTCCACAATCACTACAGAAACCCCGAGAAAAGGACGTCAACTAGGGTAAGAAAGGCATAGGGTGAATACACACTTGGATAACCCTCGTGGTCCACTTCCGCGCGGTGTTTGTCGTCACACAATTGTTTACCTGCATTGGGATCGACAGTCGAGAGCAGACCCACCCGAGGTGGATTTTGAGATGGACGCGTGAGCGAGCCATAATGAAACGCGGCAAGTACACTGAAGTTGGCATAAGGAGGAATGAGTGACGGTGAACGAGCTAGAGGTAAGCACTCATGTCGGATGCCCGTCGGTTCCTTCAGGAAAACGGGATCTTCCCGTATACAAGAGAAAAATGCGTGTCATATTGGATACCCTGCATGCCACTCAAGCTATGGTTCTCCGTGGCAAGGGCACCGATCCAACCCGACAGCCAAAACCCTCGAATGTGCAGATGTATACGACGAACATCCACCTGCATTAGCCCCACGACAATCCACACACAGTGCATACTCCCATACCAAATCACTCGTGAAGAAGAAAAACTCACCCACCCTTTCAGGAATGGATCCCCCAAGTTCCAGCTATACAGGTATCCAGGATCACCCAAGACAGGAACGTCCGTCGGTGCTACATTCGCAGAACAAAGGTCGGGGTCACCTGGACGAACTTCGCTGACGAAATCACGGGGGTCGACAGGAAAGAGTTTACCACCAATCTGAAATGCCAGGCTGTGTGGTGGCGAACAGGCAAATCGTGGCCCTCCGAGGGTGGCAAGGATCTGTGCGATGACGTCCGGGGGACCACGAATGAGTGAGTTACCCTATTTATGCAACAGAGCTATCATCGACGCGACAAAGTACAGAACATGAATGACCAACCGTATCAATCAGCGCTGAGAGAGAAATGTTCGGGGACGACATTTTGGACCTTGCCAACCTGACACCGTCGAACCAGACATCATCTAGTGGTATCTCCCATGCTACCGGGTATATCTATGCATTGAGATACAAATGAACAGCTATGCGATCGTCACTCGTGTCGAACGAACCTCTTCAGGAGCATCCGATGGGGGGTTCAACCCCCCCTGGGACGGGGGATAACCACGTACGCTTACC
>JBBPRD010000584.1:0-11681 GCA_038092855.1 Boletus piedmontensis | reverse complement strand
GCCGGCCAGTGGATGCTATTATCTGCCCTGCCGCCCCTTACGCGGCCCCCCCTCATGGGCAGAACAGGTCAGCAATGCCAGTCAGGAATTTTATTCTCTTACCAATGAAGCTCAACCGCTAGGTACACCAATTACACCACAGTGTGGAACGCACTCGACTATACTGCGTCGATTTTCCCTGTGACCACTGTTGATCCAGCAATCGATATAAAGCAACCCCGCGAGAGCTTTATCGATGCTTTCGACCAAGCAATTCACGAGATGTGTATGTTGTTGTTTTTGGGGCACGTTGCGCATTGCTAAGGAATTCTTTAGACCAACCCGAAGTATTTCGAGACGCCCCCGTTTGTTTACAACTTGTGGGGCGTACGATGGAGGAGGAAGGTGTCATCGCGATGACTGAGATTGTTGACGCCGCACTCAAGGTCACCAATGCGCGATTGTAACTTGTCCTGTGGGATCACGGGAGTATGAACAAGAATGTAATCAAAGTTTGGCTGAGTGAAGTGGCTGTGCTTCGTTCACAAAAATGCCTGCGGCGCCCATCCCGCTACCTACACACATGCTTGTGCAAAGTATCTTCTCGTTTCTCCGACGGAGTTCAGCTAGTCCGGTCACTACTTGACGCACACCAGCTGCAACGGATTTAGTCACCTGAGTGAAGGATATACGAGGGACTCACTCATCCCGAGAGGATGTGTCACAGCGATCGCGCCACCGCTGCGAAGATTACTCAGATACTTCGTGACATGATTGCGAAAATTATACTTTGGGTTGATCTTGCTCATTGGGATTCCAAGCTCTTCTACGCAGTACGCAAACTGTGATGCGAACGCTTCGTTGATCTGCATAGACCGAACAGTAAGCACTATCCGAAAATGAGGTAAAGTTTTCAAACCTCGTAGATATCGACGTCTTCTTTCGACAGGCCAAACTGGGATAAGACCTTGGGAATAGCTACAAGGGGGCCGACGCCCATGTACCTTGGTTCAACGCCTTGGGCGTGTGCTCAGGTTGCGATATCAATCACGGTAGACCCTGAAGCAACCTACCAACGACTGCACATCCGACCCATTTCGCCAAGATGTCCATTCCCTCAGCCAATGCTCTTTCCCTTGTCGTTAGGATGCACAGTGCAGCACCGTCACCAATGCCGCTGGCATTACCTGCTGTGGTAGTGTTCTCACCCCAATCAGGAAACACGGGTTTCAAAGCAGCAAGGGACTCCATGGTCACGCCTGGACGGATAGTGTCGTCCGCAGAGATGATAGATCCGCGTATCTCAATTGGAATGATCTCCTCTGCAAATATATCTTTCGCGAGAGCCTACCCAGGCTCGACCGTGAAAGATCATTTTCTTTTGATAGAATGGGATAGGTACCTGATTGGCCCTGGTGTGCGAAATCAGTGCATACTCATCCTGCTTGCTGCGCGAGACCTTGTATGTCTGTGCGACCATCTCTGCAGTCCACCCCATAGGCTGGAGTTGGGCGAACTCAATACAGGCAGCGCAATGAGGTTGTGATCTCATACCTGGATGCAGTCATGTGCTTGCGAATTGTTGTCAACTGCCTCGGCAATAGTTGGCGTCGGGCGAGCACTGACCGTCCGTTGTGTGAAAGACGCTAACCGCTAGAAGAGTCGCTCACTTGAGTGTCATGTTCTCGACACCAACCGCAACACCGAGAGATATTTCCTTTGACTTGATAGCGTGGGCGACGTTCCGAATGGCCATGAGACCGGAGGCACATAGCCTGTTTACTGTTGATACGGGGACTTCATGGGGTATACCAGCAGCCAAAGCGGCCGCGCGGGAGGCATAGGCAGGAGAAGGTGGATGGCAAGTTCCTGGCGACGGATCTATACTGTACACTTGTGAAGTCTGAAAGATGCTACCTACCGACACATATATCCTCTATTTTTCGGGGGTCGAGCCCTGTTTCTTTAATAGTTGCCTGCAGGAAGCTATGAGACTCTGTCGTGTCGTTTGCACCGAGCGTACCTTGTACAATGCTTGCATCATTTCATCGACAGGGGAGTCTTTGAACTGGCCTTTTCGGTTCTTGCCCGTCGCAGTACGCTTTGCAAATGTAATGACCACATCGTCCAAACGTTTCTCCAGAACAGCGGCAAGACCTTGTGTGGTGTGCGTAGACATGGCTCTACGGCGAAGTGTAGACAGGAACATGGAGAGATCCAGAAAAGAGCAGCGCGATCCGGCTCCTTTCTCAAAGGATCAGTGTTTCAGCTCAACATTTAACGGGTCTCATGACCGCCTATCCGGGGAAACAAATGCCAATGATGGATTCATGTCGCTCGTCTCACAAGAAGTGCTTCGCCAACACGACCACATCTGTTTAAAGTACTCGTCACAATATTGTAGTCCTTAGTATCTCTGGTTAGGGTGGCTAACTAGTTGCCTAGCGGGTCAAGGTCATGTATGGATTCCCTTCCGAGCTCAATAAGGGCGGTTCGTGGCGGACAATTCCCAAGGCTGGAATGCGGAGCTTAACGAGGTTCTTGAATTGGGTTGTCCTGAGACGTACGTGGATATTCCTATGAGGGCCTGGTGATGGTCTTAGACGAAGTGTTGTGTATACCGCTAGAGGGGTTCTTAGACTGCTGTCTGGATTTTGCAACGATGGTATCGTAACAGCTTCTGCAGGCGTGATGGGCAAGCTTGGCTGCTCCACAAGCTGGGCAGTTGACAATGCCTGCAAGGAACAGCGGTCAGAAACAAGTAACAATCAGAACAGAGTGCGACATGCTCTGCTTGTCCTTGAGCCCCTTGTTGGCACTGCGCATCGATTTTCGGGAATGGGAGATTTTGCTTTTGGGTACTGCGAGGACTATTGAGGGAAGGAGGTCAAGGAGGGGCTGCAGCATAGGCAGCGCGAGGTTGAATGGTGTCTGCGACACGAAAAACGCCGGCGCAGATGTGGAGCGCACCAGCCATGGGAGACCAAACGTGGAGAAGAACGAGCGCGTCTGACGGTGTGTAAGAGCTGCCATGGCGGGCGAATATTGGAATTTGTTACGCAAGTGTTTGTTGTTGGGTCGGATGACAGCCACTCCAGGTCTCCGCAAACATCCGTCATGTTCAGACTCACGCGCCCTGTGCTACACCAAGTTGTCAAGAAGACAACAGGGATCACAGGTCTCGCAGTACATCCGAATCCACTCCCAGAACTCACAGAGACATACAAATCCACGCTTTCGGTGCTATCTTCGATACCATCGACGTCTGTCTACAAGCAGGGTGTTGAGGGCCTTACAAAACACAAGCTCAACATCGTGCAGGGAGCAAATGGGGACATAGTTGCTGTGGAGAAACAGTTGGACGAGGGACAAATTGAAGAGTCTCTGGACATTGCAAAAGATGAGCTGAAACTCGCTCAGAATATGTTGGAGTGGAAAGCGTAGGTGACCTGTACCGCTAGGGTCTGAGATAGAGCTGATCGTCACACAGTTGGGAGGCATTGGAGGAAAAGCCACCTGCGGCTCAATGGGAGTACTTTGGGAACGAGTCGAGACCAACATCATGACCATGTCAGAGTGATGGAAGAATAGCTTTCTGTTATTTGGGGAGGTGAGGTACCACGACATCACTTTGACTAGAATAATGTTGGCCCAACTACTGCAAGAAAAGACTGTTAAGCATGGGCCAGTCCCTAGTGGGCAGAGTGGAGCGCCAGCGAATCCTTGTCAGCCCCGAGGAAGTTCGCGCAAACATTCTCGACGGGAACCCAAGTGGGTGGTTTGCGAGACTAGAATGGGGCTGGGTTGTGCTGTACGCAACATACCCGTTTTATACGTGATGGTTGCAGAATTTTCATTGGATGGAATTGCCAGCTGAGAAATTTTCCAACGGAGCATGGACAAGATGAGCGACATGAAACAGCAAGATGTACAAGTGTAGAGTGACCATGGAACAATTTTTTTTTTTTTTTCGCTTTCATACTACATAAAAGCAAGGAGTACCGTTGTTTGAATCCAATCGATTGTGACTGACGCGACGAACCGTAACCTGCACAACGACCAAAGAGTGGTACAAGAGAGCACGCGTCAAGGTTTGTCAGGAGCGTTTGCTATGAGAGAGAAGGGAAAGCGGCCTCGTCATCGACATTTACTTTGGCGGCTGGGGCACCATTGGCGGCACCACGTCCCCTACCGCCGCGACCACGACCGCCACGGCCTCTGCCCTCGCCTCTGTCACCGCCACGTCCACGACCACCACGCGCAGGACGCTCGAAGTGGGCATCGATCTCGAGGAAGACTTTTTCTTTCTTCTCTGTGCGTGCCTTTGGAGCAGACTTTGTCTAAGGAAGGGTTAGGTGTGGGACGGGGACGGGGACGGAGAGGAAGGGACGAGAGGGTACCTTTCCGGAGAAGTAGGTTTCGCCTTCACCTTTCTCCAAACGGACTGCGCCGTCCCAGATGGCGTCTTCTGCGCCATCGTTTGCCTTGCGGGTTTCGAGCTTTGGAAGAAGAGCGGTCTCCTTTTCTCTTTGCTGCGCGAGATACTGGTCAAGAGTGAGAGTTTTGTCCTCTTCTTCTGGGTCTTGGTCTCTCCTGCGAGCACCCTCTGGTTTCTCGGCATCAGGGGATTGTTCCGGGGATTGTTCCAGGGATTGTTCTGGAGCAGGTTCTTGGGAGGGAGCACCCCAGTCGCCAGCGGAGGTATCTGCGGGGACAGCCCAGTCGTTTAAGCCACCTGATTCGGCTGCGACGTCGACTGTCGCGGCTTCTTCTGCTTTGAGTTCAGCATTGCCATCGTCACCGCCCCAGCCGTTGTGTATTTTCTTGTCGGAGTCGCTGAAAGGGGATGAGGGAGGGAGAGCGGGGATGGAAGGAGACGCACGTCTTTCCGGTAGCGCTGTGCCTGTCAAAGGTGCGGCCTCTGCCACGGTTGCCACCACGGCCTCTGCCGCGGCCCTCTCTGCGCTCGCCATCGGCTGTTTGGAGAGGATGAGACGAAGGAGGGAAAGAAAGGGAAAGGGACTGACACCGTCTCTGTTTAGCATCTGGGGCGACAGGGGGATCTTCAGAGGAGGGGGGTTCGCGATCAGCGTTTTGGCGTGAGCCACCACGTGGGTAGTATTTGCCGCCGCGCGCAGCAGGGCCACCCCTTGCACGCTTTGCGGAGGCAGAAGACTGCTGGGGGGGAGGAGCGGCGGGTGCGGCGGGGGGAGGGGGGGAAGGGGGACGAGCGTCGTCCTCTAGGAATGGATCGGATGTGAGGGATGAGGGGGGGGAAGGAGAAGAAGGAAAGACTGACCGTCGAGGAGGGCAAACGGGTTTCGAGTGGCCACCGACATGGTGGAGGGAGAATTGTCGAGGCAGATGCGATACGATGAGCGTACCGCCACTCTCCGGGGTCCCACTCAGCCACCTTCCGCATGTCCTGTACAGTTTTTGCAACTAAAACCACCCCGCTAATTCAGACTCCGCATCAACAGGTCTGTCTCTCTCCCAGATATCTTGTGCGTCGTCGTCGTCGTGCTCATCTTTCACCCCACAGCCTCCAAAAAGCATCTCGACGAGGACCGGTCCGCCTCTTTGCAGGACAGGGCTGGTCGAGGACCTTGAGACCGTTGATCGGCTGGAGAGGGATTCGGGATGGGACTTGGGTGCGGTGTCTCCGTTGGATGGGCCGTTTGGATGGTCTTTCATGTGGATCTCATCGCAATGTCTCGTTGTACATGTAATTAATCAATTTGTGTGAAACCCCCATCTCTGTCGGATACTCTCATGTCCCCACGAAGAATGGACATCTCTTCCCTCCTCCGTAACCCGTCCCCGCCTCCCCACGACACCGGCGATGCTCCTCCTCCCCGACGCACCGACAGACCCCGCACCATCGACGCCCTCCTCCACCACCCTCACCCACCAGACCATCCTCCCCCCTCTCTCCTCTCCATCCTAAACAACCCCTCCAGAGACTCTCGCCCCTTCCCCGACTCTCCAAATCAGCGCCCCCTCTGCACCGCACCGCCCCGCACTCCTCCCGCCGCCCCACACCAAAGCTACCATCTCCCAATCACGTCCCACCACACCCCCCTTCATCACCCCGCCTCTCCCGCTGACCATCCACACCCACGACCCCCCTTCCTCGGTCTCGATGCACTCGTCCACGTCGCTTCCGAAGAACGCCGAAGAATTTCTGCCGTCTCCGCATCCTCCACATCAGGCAGAGACGCGACCCACTTGGATCCCGACCGCTTCACCGAACGAGACCATCCACTCGTTCGTTCCCACTCTTCTCTTGTTCACGACCATGATCGGCCCTCCAGGTACTACGCCCATCCCCTCCACCGCCATTCCGATCTCCCTTCCCCCTTCCAAGACAATTCCAGACCCCATAAACGCGCTCGTGATGCCGGCCCTCCTTCACCCCCGCGTTCCCTATCTCCAGAACCCAGGTTCCCTTTTGTCTCAGGTCCACTCACGTCTCCAAGCACCCATCATCACCCATCGGTTAGTCCGACCAACAATTATCCGACCCTGCGACGGCAACCCATGGAACCCACTCGCTCCGCAGCGGCTCTCTTGGCCGGCTCCGTCAACGACACTCGTACCATTCCCCATCCACCTTCCGTCTCTCTCCAACGCACGTCTCCATTCTTACACTCACTCCACCCCTCGCAACTCCCTATCCATTCGCCCCCTCGCAACAATTCCCCTCACCGCCACTCCCCCCAACATCTTCGTTTGCAACACCATTCTCCAATCCAGACTAGCTCTTTCATACCCGCTTCTGCAGAGGCTGATGCCATGTGTCTGCGGTACGGCTATGGTCCAAGGATGGCAGGAGGTATTGAAGTACTCTCCAATGACCCATCTTCCATAAGAGATCTCCCAAGACCCGACCCGTCAAACTACCAGAGCCCAGGACGTGACGTGTCCACGGAACGGTTTGTATCCGAGTCGCGCGCGGAACATGCTAGGCACGAACTCCCACAGTTATCTCCTATCCCGGGGCGGGCCTTTTCTCCAGACGTTGATAGACATCAAGTAAAGGCCCTCCTCCACCAAGCAGAGGGTCAAGAGTGTGTGTTGCTTCGAGAGCGGGTACAACCTCGTCATCCCCATTCGCCACCGGTCTGTACTACAACAGATAATGACAAAAGCATGGGCATACCTGGGGAGCAGGCTGACTTTCCTGCACAATCTCCCCCCGAGCGTCACCCAATCCGCGTTTGGGAGGAGCAACCGACACCTCGTGAGACATCCCGGCGCGTCTCGCCTGTATACATGCCAGATGTCGTATGCGACCCTGCGGAAGGGCGCACGTGGCCGGGAGCAAGTGAAGGCGGGCGTGGTGAGCGACTGGTCATGGACGATCGGGACACGGAGTTACGGCAGAATGTCGCGGAAGATGGTGTGGTGCCACTTCCAGCTCCTCTTTTGTTCACGCTGGCTCAACCCCATTTTCTTAGTGCTTACGCCTCCATCATCCGCTTGTAAGGAGCCGTCGCCACCTCGTGCCCCAACACTAGAACCTTTGGCGTCTGACTTGCGAACACCCAAAGAAGGAACCCGTTTCGATCCTTCACTGTTATTACCGACTCCAATGCAGTCCCGATCACCCGTACAGTCTGAGCTTCAAGTACATCTTCCGCAAGCCTCGCTTCCGAACTCTTCCGCCCCACGTGCGCCACCCTCTCCCGTCCTCGATCTTCACCCCAAGAATTTCGACGAGACCCAATCTGAGCCTCAACCCGATCGTTCCGATACACCGCTAGATGCTAGCAACAGTACCCAGCTCACGTCCTCCGATCTGACCATTACCGGGCCATTGTTAAGCAAAGTAGGGCCGATGTCAGAGGTCATGGACACGGACGACATCCTTATGGCTGATCCACTTCCCCGCCAGCCGTCTCCGGAAGTTGCCCAACCTGTGCTGGCCAAGGAACCTGGGTCGTCTGAAATCTCGGCGCATTCAACCCATGCCAACGTTTCGCAAAGCACAAGCAGGAGCCCTTCGCAACAACTTTCCATACTCTCACCCGCTAGAGACGAGCATGATGCTCCCCCTGAGGGCATACTGATCTCCCCGCTCATCCAGCCAGAGCCACCTTCTCGCCGACCAGAGTATACTTCCGAGCGAGAACCACCGGTTTCGGAGCAAACCATGATGGATGTAGATGAAGAACTTTTGAGCCTCGTCGAAGACCGTCCTCGTGCTGTCCCTGCGATGCGAAAGGCACAAATCGAGTCAAAGTTACATCTGCCGACCACGGTGGGTCAGGGTATCGGCGCGGGTGCTGAACAGGGCTCAAGCAAAGCCACTGATAGTCCATCGTTGGTGCGGTCGTCTCAGCACGCCCTCAAGGGTCTTCCCTTTATGGCAGACGAGAGAGATCGAACATCTGTTCCACCTCCAGCAGCACGCAGTAAGAAAGCTGAAAAGGACAAAAGCACTTTGACTGCTGGTACAGCGACTGGAAGCAGAAAGAAAAGGGACGGAACATCAAAAGTACGTATATTACATTTCATTATGCGACCGACCAGTCCTGAAGTTGCCTTCTTCGATCAGCCTGCCGCTAAACCAAAGCAGCCTCCCAAAGCACGGCCCAAACCCGTTCCTAAATATAAAGGCAGACCCAACGTTGTGGATACTCCTTCGAAGAGTAGCATCTCCAAAGGCGCAGTAATCGTAAATGCCCGGTCGCGCTCTACCTCTGTTATCCCAGGCGCTGTGGATGATGCTGCCGCAGAACCAGAGGCAGACGAAAGCGACAAAGAGGACGACAAACTCTACTGTGTATGCAAGACGCGGTATGACGAAGACCGAACGATGATTGCGTGTGATCGGTGAGTATCAGAATGGGTCACAAGAATTCGTATACAACTCAAGCAATGACTTAGTTGTGACGAATGGTTCCATACATTGTGCGTCAACATGCCGGACCTAGAAATCGATCTCGTTGATCAATTCATATGTCCCCCGTGCATCCAAAGTGGGTATTTTCGGTCTTGTGTGCTCTCAGCAATCTGTTGAGCTTATCCGTATTACCTCAGAACACTCACATTTGCGGACGACGTGGAAACGGCGATGTCTCTTTGGACTCCAGCACGAAAATCCTTCGTCACCCGAAGCATGTCACAAGCCGTCGCGTGGCGCATTCTCAAAATATTGCTCTGACGACTGTGGCATAAAGTACATGCGAACACGTATCGCACAATGGGAGAACTCGGGCGGTGCGCGCGGTCTGTTATGGGAGAGTGTCAAGAACGCCGCAAAACGAGAAGGTGTGGTGGTCTGCGCCGAGACGAACGTGGCAAGTCCTCCTAGAATGATGGACGTTGATAGCAACAACCCGGAACGCAAACCTGTCGACTCTGCAGCGAAGCGAAGAGCCGAACGTGAAGTTGCTCGCCTAAGCGCACGCCTCGAAGAGGTAGTCAAGGAGCACGAGTTCATGAAACGTGAATTGGACATGGTCACGTGGCGCGAGAACGTAGTGGAACTCGCTTCTGAGAGAGCAGAAAAGGTGGATGAGTGCGGATGGGACCAGAGACTTTGCTTTGGTGAGGAGGAATGGACAGACTTCGGTCCGGAGGTGTTGGAGAGCTATGAGGAAGAGCGCGTGAAGGTGGAGTCGGGGGACGATGGCATGCCGCTCGATGCCGTCTCTGCGATGCACGGAGAATGGTGGTGTATTGGCAAGAAGAAGTGCGAGCGTCACGCAGGGTAAGCCCCCACCATAGATTCCTTGGCCACCTATTTGACAGCATTTCAGTTGGCAGAAGCTTCGTGCTGCGGAAGTCTCATTTGACAAGGAGATGAAAGAAGGGATTCTGCTCAAGCTTACTACGCACGAGCGGGAGATACGCAAATGCATTGAAGACATACTCTATCCACAGCCAACAGGCACTCTGCAAGCTCTGTCCGAACCCCGACACCTAGAAGTTCAGCTTAACGGGTCTGAGAAATCCCCTTCCACAGGCCATGCTTCAGAAAGGGTGAAAAAAAGGTCATCGTAGCTATGTACGTATAATGTACTACACCCTGTTGCTCCCGCATTGGATACTCCGTAGCTGTAACCGTGTCCCACTTTCTTTTTGCCTATAAATCGTGCAACCTGTGAAGGAAAATCAATGCAATAACCGTCTTCTCGTCAATACCCATCTCCCTCGCCTCCTTCTTTACAGAACCCCTTTTGTTCATATAAAACTTTTGCCTTGAAATCCTCACGAGCTTTTTTCTTGGCAATGTCGTTTTTGTGATATGTATCCAGAAATTGATAGTCAACTTGTCGTAATGGGACATCGTCCTCTTGATCGAGGTCCTAGGTAGACAAAGTAATCAGCAGACCATACGAGAACAAGCGTACTGGCAGCCGTACGATTTCGCCCAGTAATACTACATTCTCCCCTCGAATGAGGAAGAGGCCATGCCAGTGCTCCGCAAATGCGTTACCATGGTATATCCGTTCGACGGTATCTTCAAGTACAAGGTTTGCTGTTGCCGAACGTCGAGAATCAGTAATAAAACCAGACATGTTTCGCCAACTCACCAAATTGATCGTAAGAGCGCAATACACCATGCAACTTTCGACCGTCTCTGAGGACCACCAGCATCTTTCCTAAGCCGGAGTATCATAAACGGGGCAAAGTAATTATGGGAATTGCTTAGGGCGTTGGCTGGTGTGGAGTTGACTCGGCAGACGTACTGTCCACGCAATCTACCAGGGATCCCGATGTCGTGAATGGGATGAGTGAATCCATGAATCTCCCGTGCTGCTCCCAGGCAGCCAATAAGTAGAGAAAAAAGACAAAAGGAACGGCCAGTAATTATTTGATGGTGCTGATTTGCGTGCTGAAGAGGCCTCCCAGTCCAAGATTAGCAGCTGTTGAGGGGTCTTCTCGGAGAGGGTATACTAAATAACGACTAAAAACTGCTGTCAACAAGCTGATATGGCCGAGTCGTTAAGGCGAGTGATTTGAACTCTCATCATCACTTGGGCATCGCCCGCGTAGGTTCAAATCCTGCTGTCAGCGAATTTTTTTCGATACAAGATGAGTTAGCTACTAGCATCACGCCACTGCCCGCTATCAGTGATCTGACCCAACATCCATGATAGAGACGATTTATATCGCCAGGCATGGTAAGCTCCCGCCGCTCATACTCCTTTGTGAACCTACAAACGCCTTGCAGGCTTTAGAGCTAACTGGGTAACTCCAAACTGGTCAGTAGACGGCTGTGGTATTGCCGACATTTCACATAAAAACCATGGTATAGGACGGCCCCGACAGGTCTCGCCAGAGATCCTCCTCTAGCTGCATATGGAGAAGTAAGAGAGCCAATTCTCTGCCCCGCTACTAATCCTACATACTACATCGTAGGCTCAAGCTATAGAGTTGGCATTATACCTAGAGTCGCTCCCAAAGGACAAACAGCCAAGTGCAATATTTAGCTCCCCATACTGTAAGCGGCTGCCTTATATCGTCTGGTCTGTGAGCGACCGTACCGCGTATAGACCGATGTCTTCAAACTTCCAAACCCGTCGCGGAACACTTGTCTCTACCGATCTACATCGAACACGGTCTGATCACCTCCGCGTGTCGCCTTCTGACCCCTGACAGACACATGCAGGGTTATCGGAATGGTATTCCCCTGTTGCCCCGGGCACAGGCCTGCTTCCTCGGCCAAAGAGTGCCGTCGAATTGCGGGC
>JBBPRD010000583.1:0-11685 GCA_038092855.1 Boletus piedmontensis | reverse complement strand
TTCAGATTTGTGCCATATGCATGGTTGAACCTCCGACAATTTTGCAGGGGCCTTGCTCACGACGAAGAAACTTACCCTGAGCCATACAAATTCAAACCGGAACGATTCCTTAAGGAAGATGGTACGCTCATCGAGGGTGAATCTTCATTCGGCTTCGGTTTCGGACGAAGGTAGGCAAAGAATTTCTTTGCATGTAATCCGAATCGAGGAGTATTAGGGTCTGCCCTGGACGACATGTCGCCGATGCGTCGATGTGGATTGCTATTGCCTCGATGCTGGCAACATTTCATTTTTTCAAAGCACAAGACGACAGCGAGAACGAAATTCATTTCACACCTCAGTTTACTTCTGGGGCGACTTCGTGCGTGCCCGCTTTGTATTTTCGTGGGCCTTATTCATAATCCAGCGACCGATAGACGACCCAAACCCTTTCCGTGCCGAATTGTCCCCCGGACCTCTCCAAGTGCAATCAGAGAGCTGGCTATGCAAGATCTTTGATTTCTGCTCACTGTCCTTTGTGCTCTGACGTTTCCAGGCTCAAGGCTTGCGAACTTGCGATGAGTATGAAATGAGATATTGATATAGTCATCCCGTGTTAGCGGGTTGTCTCATCATGCATACCCAGATCCTAGCACTTAGAAATGGCCCTGGTGCAGACCAGGCGAGTGCACTTCCTAGATTGTTGAACACGAACCTTTGTCGCATTATTGAAAAAATCAATTATTTTCTCAGTGGCTAGAACACGTGTGAACTTGTTGGTTTACATACCACTGCGGCAAGAACTGCATAGTCGCTCCACCTGAAAGTCGTTTGTGCCTGTCTGGACGCCTAGCCCCCCCTTTCTGAAAGGCAGCGCCGCAGATTCACCCCAGGGCCCGATGGTATGCTAAATACAATATTTCCTTCCTTCAGACACGTTGTTGACGTGGCACCTGCCTTCTGATTTTCTCGGGAGAACAAATGTTGATCGGTGACCTTGGATATGGCTCAACGTCCCACATGACTTTCCAAGATGGACGAAATACCAATTTGCACCATACTTGTGCCATCGGATACAAGAAAACGATCCGAGTTGGCAGCTCAGGCAGTGCGAGAGGGTGCAAATCGGAACACGTTTGATGGCACGGGAATTGAACGTCCGAACTGACATCGAACTGGCACGAGATCGGGCAGGCAAGCTATATAAAACCCCAGAGTCATCCCTCTCGTAGCACCGGTCATCGTCATGGACAAGGTACAATCGAAATTCAAGAAGACCAACAGGAACTTTGTGTATCACTATCTCTTCTCCCAGGCAATCCCCGGAAAGCCTACTCTCCTCTTCATCCACGGGTTTCCGTCATCGTCGTATGACTGGTACCACCAGATCAATTATTTCCAGCCAAAGGGATATGGATTGGTCGTCCCCGACCTTCTCGGATATGGACGAACGGAACCCAAGTCTACTAACCCTGCCGACTTCCTGCACACTGCAATCGGACAGGATTTGTTGGACATCCTCGACGAGGAGGGCGTTGAGAATATCATTGCGATTGGACACGACTGGCATGTTCAGCTGATTTATTTCCGCGTGATCGTGCTGACATAATATGGAAACAAGGGGCTCAGCCATCGTGAGCATCCTCTCCGTAAAGCATTCTGACAGGTTCCTCGGCTTCGTGTTCACCGCAGTCACTTATTTCCCACCTTCTGTCTTCCCGCCGCTCGATATCGTTCTCGAGTTTCAGAGGCAAAGGTATGGCCGCCCATTGATCGGGTACTGGACATTCTTCGGGAGAGAAGACGCTGCCCCCCTGATCGAGGCGAACGTAAGTTTTTCAGCAGAGTCTCGCAGTGCGCCTTTATTCCCGCAGCTCACGTGTCCCTTGCGCGTTCAAAAACAGATCGACTCATTCCTCGACATACTTTATCCCGCCGATCCCGAAATATGGAAGACGTATATGAACTTACCTGGAGAATTCGAGCTGTTCGTCAGACAGAAAAAGAGGCTCTCAAGAGCATCATACGTGACTTCGGAGGTACGTGTCCGTGCCATCGTGCTGATGAGGCTTGGAATGAGTGCTGAAGCGCCTTGATGAAGCACTTTGAGCACATCAAAACATCCCTCCTTCAAGGAGGACTAAACAGCCCTCTCAACTGGTACAGGAGCAACCTGCAGGGTGTCAACAATAGTACCAAAGCAAGTACGTACTACAGTTCATTCCGTTTACGACGCCAAATGCTGAGCCATTTTCAATGATGCAGTATCTGAAGATGATATCAAGATCAAGAAGCCGGCTTTCATGGCGGTGGCGAAATACGATTATGTTTGTTTCCGCGAATTTGCGATTGCGGAGATTGAAAGGTATGCCAAAGGTGGCCTGGCGATTGTAGAGTTCGATGTGGGGCACTGGCCACAGTTGGAGAAGCCGGACGATTACAACGACGCGCTTCATCGCTGGGTAACGGATACGTTCAAACTGTGATGGGATGGTATAGAATTCGTGTATGCAATGTACATTTTGTTGTGCTTCTCGACTGAACCTCCCAACTCGCACTTTTGTCGAACGGACGGCGGTTCAAATTCGAGGGGCACTCCAGAACAACTACAGAGTGCCATACAGCTAATATCCTCGCACATGGATGCTGTCCGAGTCATAGTACCAACATAATCAGACGTCTAGTACCTGTGTTTCCTCAACCCGATTCCATGGGGAGTGACAAGAGCGAAGATGCAGGGGAGAAATGGCGGGTATGCACAGAGGTATACAGTTTGCACAGAATATACAGAAAATGGTGTCGATTACGACCTGACAATCGGTCAGCGTTTACATCTCGACATGGGGTCACAGGTGGGAGTAACATAGGAAGGAAGCACGCACATTTTATAATCTACTTTTGTGGCTTCTCCGCGTGCGGTATATTCGACGGTGATGTCCAGATCCCGATTATTCCGCGCATTAGGCGCACAGGAGAGGATGCCGCTTATTTTTTCGCCCTCTGAAATCGTGATCGTGGAAGGTGTGTAGAACACGGTTTGTCTTGGTGTAGAATGTGAGTGCGGCGAACGCCGGATTCGGTAGCGCAAGAATGGGTTACTTACTTCCAATGCGTGTATTGTGCATGAGGTCCCGTCGAGAATTGGATCTTCTTATGTGTGCAGTCAAATGTTATGTCAAACCACGAGAGAAACGCGTGAACGTCTGAAAATTAACAGTTAGATGAGAGAAAATGTATACAAATAAAGAGATATACAGTCGTTCCGAGTCGCAGTGAGCGTGAACGGCGTAGTGAAGGTCAAGTCTTCTTTTTTGGCAGTAAGCAAGTTGATGTGCTGCTAATGGTCAGCGTCAACAACGTTGAGCAAAAAAGTCCACCAACTTTCAACATATATGGGTCGGTGACCACTGATTTGAGTTCAACGGTGTCGACTAGTGGCTCACGCAGGGCGATGTCCTTGATGCAGGAATAGTCAAACCCGTAGACATTGTCCCAAACTAGCATGGTGGTTAAAATAGAACAGACAGCAGCGACGCCGCATCTTACAGTTGATTTTCTCCTCCTTATAGTCTTGGTCTTCGATTGCAGCCAGGTACATCCTTGCGTTGTCGGGGAACATGTGTCCACCAGGTTTCAAGTACTTGTCCCGAGCTAGCAGAACCGTGTCGAGCATGGACTCGTAGAGTAGGAAATAACCCATCCATTCGGAGATGATGATATCAAACTGCGTTATCGGTAACTCGACGTCTTCGAGTTTGCCCTTGATAAGGGTAATAGCTAGTCATAAACATCGAGTTGAGTGACGTGTAATCAAGCACCGGTGTAAAAAGGTACGGACTGTCTTTGAAGCCATTAACCTCTATGATTTTTTGTGCTTGATCAATGATATTTGACATGTCGATCTAGCAGTCAGCTTGTGATCAGATGGCTCTCGCCACAGCACCGGTAAAGTTGCTTACACCAACGACGTGAGCTGCCCCAGCCTTGGCAGCGAACATACTGAGGATACCGGTCCCACATCCCACATCGAGCACGGTCTTTCCTTTGAACAGATGACCATTATTCACGATCGCTGCACGATAGGATCCGGTCCGGACTGAGTCCTTCAACATCTCTTCATGAATCCCTGTCAGATAAGATGCAGCGTATAAGATGCATAGAATACATATTCGTCGGACGATCTCGCACCAAAATGCGCATAAGAATCGGCGTAGCTGGGAGAGGAAAAGAGCAAAATATTAGAATCTGACAGAGGGGAAGTGCGGGTATTGCGAACTAGTCTCTAGAGGTCATGGAATCTGGTGATATATCGTTTGAAGAGGTTCCATTCATGTCGAAAGTGTCCATCTAGACGATCTCGGGGGAAAGCTGGAAAAAAAAATATTTCGGCTTGCACAAAGATTTGGGGTACTTGCCTTTCTGAAGTTATCCAAAAAAAGAAATAACAGCAATGGTTAGGAGAGGCACACACACGCAAACATCTCCCTCTGCTGTTGTACCACGTGACTTGCTGCCCGTTGCGCAGCCTCGCGCAGTTCCTCAGTCTCCTTCTCTGCCCTTGGCTTTCGTTTCATATGATCATCGACTCCAATTCGAATATGGCACGTATCGCATCTTCTTCGTAACATGCGACGCTGCTGATAGCGTTCTCTAGGTCAGTTACACAGATAACCCACCCCCTTACAAGTATCTTGCTGAACAAGGTTCGAGTGACAGTGAGTAAATCTCCTTCGTGCATCGTAGAACATACGCTGATCCATGACAAGATGCGCAGTCACCTAGCTCAGCTCATAAGCAGCAACCCATGGCACTAGAGCACCCAGACCCCTCGTCCCCACCTTTCGCAATGCTCCACGTAGCGCCAGTCCCCATGATGCCCCAGCCTAGAGTTTACCATTATCAGAATCCTGCCACTGGGGAGCATTTAGCATCACTCTTACCCCCAGATCATCCCGAGATGATGTGTCTACAACAAGGTGGCCACATACTACACACCAAGTATGGTATCTTCGGCAAGTGCTACTCCCCGAAGGGTTAGTGTGTCAACTCATCTTGTTGTAGGTATCCTCGCAGCTATAGTGTGGTTCCCTCTCGGAATTGGCCTCTGTCTTCTCGACCGCCGGGTGCAATGCAAGCGCTGCGGCGTTATCATAGACCAAGGCATGTGTGGCTAAGTCTTGCTGATCCATGACGGTTGATCCCCTTCACTTGTAAATTTGCATATCATCCCTTCTTGGAATCTTGATTCTTTATGATTTGACGGACTTACGACCCTGTATTTATTTGGCTCAACACATGAATTCATTCCCGTACCGGTTTCATTCCCCTTTCAAACCGGATACGATATTCTATACCTGGTCCTGCGAAAGGTGCTGACGAGCGTGACAGCCATTCAGAGTTCTCCACGTCCCTTTATTGGCTTATTATTTTTTACCGTTAATTTCAACTTCCTGAGACGGTCTACTTCAAGAGAGACTTGCCAGATCTGTGGTGACAGGCCCCACCTTGCCGCGTTGAATTCTAAACAGACGCGTATTCAAGCACAGCACTTCCGTCATGCGCATGCAACACCTTTTGGACACCTCAAACCGGTGGCAATAGCGCTCTTGTGTATAAGATCATTACTGTGGACCAGGTTACCCTATGAATGACCCTACGGGTTCCCAACTCACACTGGTCGACACTCGTAGTCCCGCCCCTCTAGAGGAAAACATTGTTTTCACGTTCGACAGAGATGACATGAGCAACACAACATTGCGCATCCGCGGCAGCCACCTACCGAGTTACTCCATTGAAACGCACAATCATATAACCACGTTATCTGCAGGAGATGTATTGCTCGCAACCGTCTCGCGCAGGAAGTTTCGACGAGATCAAATTACGTTTCCAGGTTCGAGGCCAATGAATCTTGGAAGCTGGTTGAAAGCACCAATACTATCGACTTTGTGAGTGGTCACGCGGCGTAGCGGAATCGACATTGATCCGAGGTGTTGATGCCGCAGACCCCTCGTATTTCACGCGTGTGGCAGACGATTTGAATGGAGAAGAGATCCTTCGGAACAACTCGTAGTTCGTTGTTATACCTCTTCCACGCTGACAGCGCAGCTAACATACTGTGCAGCTGCGCGAATCGAGCCGTCCCGACGAGACTGTCGCATGGTTCTCGAGAAGTTATGTGGGTTACGACAATCATGTGATACATGCTGCTTGTCTCACTATGAAACTCGAAATGGCTGAGGTGAGAGATATGATCGTGTTGTCTTGCTTGTTGGCGGAGCAGACACTACGCATCATCGATTTCATCTCTGTGCAGCATAACAAGGTTGCCATGTATTCGATGATGATGTTCTGACGACGTTGTGTTCGTTAGAATGTACACCATATTATTAGCATACCCAAAAACTAGTTGTATGGCACCGAACTCGGTTGGCTCATGTTCGGGTTCGCCCGGTACATAATTGTTTCGTAATCCGAAACGCCCATGTGCTTGGTCCTAAGTAGCTCGGTGACCACGCTGGCCCTTGGCAAGAGTTGTCCGCCGCCGAGGATTGAGTGTATTGTAATCACCTCCGATTCATTTCTGTCACACATCCACTCGCATTCTACCTACTCATAGTGTGTTTTCTTCACTACCACTGCACTCGAATGTCATGTTGTCGATCTCGGCGTCCAAGGTGGCATAGGCTGATTCACAACCAGCGTCATGCTGGTCTCTACCATGGCTGTCGTCTCGAGTGCAAGTGAACCGAGTTTTGCACCATCTGCACCTTGAGCCCAGAGCGAGACGGCGAGTGTGTTGGGGCCATTGTAGTTCAGGATGCCTTGGGCTGTGGTAACGCAAAATGTGAGTGGCGGATGAAAGAGTGTCTAAAGGACACCAGGCACGTACGGACTGGGAAAGAGACCTGAGGACCAATGTTATTGACTACATGGGACAGTCAGAATGGACTGCAACGACATGAACAACAAAGAGCAACAGTACTTACCATACTTGCCGAACTGGTATCCGTTGACATAGAACTGAGGCAGAAAGGCATGATGCACTAAGAGCAGGACATCACAAGAAGTTAGCAGGGATGGCTTACCTGGGAACGGAAATAAGGGTTCGTCGTGGTGTTCGAGACGACGAGTGCCATCAGGTAGTCGACACCGGCGGGAACATCGAGCGTGAATGTTGTCCTGTGTGTACATCTCTCAGCTCTCGCCGGTAGCCACACTGTCAGCACTTCAGATCAGACCTGTAGAAGCTAACGCTAGCCTGGGAGATTCCGGTGGTAGGTGAACCTTCTTGCCAGCTCTCATCAGGGAGTCCGGGCAGGTGCCATCCTTGTGGACCCCGTCAGTAACGAGATGGTCTGCAGAAGGCCCTTACTTACCCATTCGTTCGCCGTATAACCCACCCTCGTTGAGTGGTTCACGTGTTGTATCGACATACTGCCAGATGACCCAAGGGAGTCTCAAGTCACTCAACCGATCGCGACGACAGAAAGCAATGTACTCACGCTCTCGCCTCCAAAGTTCCCCGCCACCTTCCAGACACTGATCTCCGTACCCGAACTGCCGACGAACGAGTAACTCAATATTCCTCTCAGAGCTTTGAAAGAGTCGCTCACAGCTATCCCGTCTTCCTCATAACCCATATGATCCTGCAGGATCGTAATGACGTATTGGTTACCGCCCACGAGCTCCCCAGTGCCAGGGAAATTAAACGTGCTCTCATAACTGGCGTGTACGGCATCCCCAACCCAAGAGCCCAAGAATGTCTGATTGAGCCATACAGAGTAGCCGAATGCAAGTCCTCCTTGTACATTAAGTGTGAGCCCAGCTTCGGAGCCGGTGGATGTGAAGTGTGCGCGCCAGAGGATGTTGCCAATGTGGTATCCATAGTCACCGGCGTACAGGACAACAGGCGTGCTGGGCTGAATAGGGTTGACGGTAGTAGCGTGGTCGGCCGTCGTCCAAAGCACGTCGACATAAGTCGAGCCGATTTCTGGGAGTGAGTCGGCGGTTTTCTTCGAGACTTGTTAGCCAAAGTCGAGCAAGCGGAATTATGAACACTTACCCATGTTAAGCTTTCAAGATCTGGAAGCTGGATGGAAGGCAACGACGCGCTCCTCGATGAAATTAAAGTGCCGTAGCTGGTGGTTGCTAGAGTCAATGGTTCGCCATTGAAGGTCACCTGTTTCGAGGATGCTGCGGGAGCAATAATCTCAAGCACGCTGCCGGAAATCTGTACAGAGCAAATGAGGTACCCGCCTTTAACAAAGATCGGGTGCGCAGTACTGTAGTTCACGAAGGAACCGGTGGACGGGGGGTACATCATCCAGAAGCCATAGGCGTTGGCACGGTCTGACGATAGTCAAAAGCAGCCCACATGTCTTCATGAAGGTAGCCCTCACCTAAGATATACAATAAAATATTGGACCCGACTTCTACGACTGTCTGTCCCGATGTCGTGTACTGAATAACGAGGCTCGTCGAATTGATTGTTTTTATCTTGAATGATTGCGTCCCTGAAACGACGTTGGCGCTGGGGATGCCGGTGGAGTCGAACTTGAACGCCGTCTCGTGAAGCTCGCCGGCGTTTCTGTAGATGATAATGACGTCGCGATCGTCGATGGTCGCCCTGATCGGGTAGTTCCTGTCAGCGCAGAGCTAAACAAAGGGAAACAAACAACGTGCCAAGTCATGATTTCTGCAGTAGAGTACAGCAAATGGCTGGACCCGGCAGTGTAGTCAACAACGTGAACCTCCGAATCTTTGCCATCGAGTGCGAGCTGTCCTCCCAGTTGGGGAAGGGTCAGGTTCCCAACGCTCGTCGGCAGGGTTAGTATATACATCTCCACCGCGTTTGAGGATGCGTCATATTGCCTCTTCATTACCAGGAGTAAGCGCATAGCTCACCACAGAAGAGACATTGGATTGAGGGGGAGAGAACAAGCGGCGACGATGCCCACCTGACAACATAGAACCCAGTCATATTACCCACAACGTCCAATACCTGGGTCGTCACTAGGGCTGTGTTGTCTGTGAATGCCCCTTGATTGGAGTTCAAATTCATCGGACGCGTCGTGAGATAGGCTGGGCTGACTCGGAGGAAGTTGGCTGGTAGCTTGAGTTCGTAGTATTTTTCGCGGAGTGTACGGTCTTCGGCGATTGCGGAACCCTGGAATGTGGATAGGAATGAAGCAAAAGAAGGTCAGCTTGAAGGCACGTACGTAGTCATAAGATGTATACACCCCAGGGTAGGCAATACCGCCCCAATTCGTGCCGCCATAGATCATATATAGGTTAAGGTAGGTGGTGGACATGGATAGCTCGTTCTTGTAGAAGACTGCAGCAGGATACTCTGAGTGCATTGAATGTAAGGCACGGCATTGCTACTTGCCTCGCTCGAAATCGGGACCAGTGAGTGTTGCACATGTGTCGTAACCAGAGCCACCCCTAAGGCGATGAGTTGAGGAAACACGCGCGTTGTGTGGCGCTGTAAATAACATACCATCCATCGAAGGCACCACCTTGAAATTCGTATACATTGCTGGGCTCCGTCGGATTGTATTTCATGTGTGCACTCCAAAATAACTACATGATAGAAAAATGAGCATCACGCGATTTTCTAGGACAAGGAACAGCCCACTCTGGGACAGCATTTGAAGCCCATGTGTATGGGTTGGAACAGTCAAAGCCATTTGGATAGGAATCATAACCTAGGAAAAGAGGAAATGAGATCGACAACCATAACTTCACACATGACCCACCCCAGATGTTGACGCTCAAGTAGTGGCCGGAAGGAGATGCATCGTTGAATGTGATGGGTACTTTGATTCCGGCATCTCGCTAGAATGCAACACACCTAAGCCACACGATTGCAAACAAGGCAAATCCACGCGTACCCAAGCGGTCAGCAGTTCAGCTTCATACACGAAATCTTCCGAATACCCGGGAGCGAAACCCGTGTATTCGTTCTCAGACTATTTCGAATGATATCAGCTAGGGTAACTTTGAAAAGAGACGTAAGAAACACCTGAACTAGGATAATAGGGCCACCATTCGTGATCTGGTTTTCAGCAAGGATATTTCCAATGATCGAAGCGTAATTTTGCCAGGCCTCAAAGTAGGTCGTATTCGAAGTCCTCCATAAGCCCGGTGTGTACGTGCTCCAGCCTGGAAAGCCACCTGCAGTGGTTTCGGCATTGATGTATGGGCCTTCATTAGGGAAGAAGGTTAGATGTAACACAACAACGATGTCCGCTCGAGAACAACGCTCACCAGGTCTAGCCATGAGGTAGATGCCAGCCTGTTTTGCGGCATCAAACCAAGGCCGCAAATTCCTGAATCCCTCGAAAGAGATTTCACCTCGCTTAGGCTCCAGGATACCCCAGAATACATAGAACGAAACTGTATTGAAGCCCATGGACTTGACTTTCTGGAATACATCCAAGTGAAGCGATTGCACTGGCATCCTAAGAATTTGATGTGAAGTGAACATCACACAGATGTGCACACGGTATACCTGTATGGATGCATTTCGCCGCTGAAGAGGAACAGACGTTCCCCATTGGTCATAATGGAGTATTCATCCCATGTAACCTAGAAAACACCAGGGAACCGTCTTTCACATGACGAGTGCATCAGACTCGGAGAACATGGCCTACGCTGTTTTGTAATCCACCTGTCTCTTGTCTAGCAAATTTGAGGTTGCGATCGACGCGGAGTCCTGTTAATGCCAACGTCAAAGTCGCACCCAATGAGGTGACGAATAGAGAATACAACACCATCCCTCTTGCCAAGTTCAAGGGATGCCAACTGGGAGAGACGGAGAAAGTAGGGATGGTTCCGACAGCATCATGAGGGGAAGGCGAGCAACGGGATCAGATAACTAAATGCGCACCCGCGCGAACCTTTAAATCAGCACGTTTCATGCTTGTTGTGGGGCGACTGTACTGGAACATGCGGCCGGACGAAAAAACAGATTCAAGCGACTCGGAGGCGAGACCAACAAAGGTACTACAACAGAATCCCGCCACAGGGCCGTGGTTATGAGAAGATGATAGGGCGTCTGGTGGCCAACCCGGATTAGAGGCGAGATTCTGGATCATCTCGCCAGGCCGCTCGTATAGTCTTATCCTTGCCGCCATGAACAGCAGAGATAAGGATGCTTATGAACGTCCTTGGCCAAAGCATTGAAGATGCGTTCTTCATAGCAGAAGTGCGGATCAAGCAGAGTTGTGTTGTTTACAGACCACAGAATCAATTTTTTTCGAGGCTATGTTGATCAGGGAAAGAGGTTGATTGCAAGTTGCACCACTAATGCCTGGTAGCGCCACTACTCGGAATCAGCCACTGCCACTTGATCAGTACTTGCCACCCACATCTTTGCTTCCAGAGTTGACCCAAAATGCCCGACTCGTTGACACGCCCTCGAGTAGAATACGTGATATTTGATATGGATGGTACTTGATCACACTGCTCCTGCTCAACGCGCCTCCTTACAACGCAGGACCTCCGAACAGGACTGCTAATCGACACTGAATCGGTGTATACCCAAGTAACCAGTGCGCGTTGCCCGACAGCTTTCCTTGCGTTCGCACACGATTGATCGCGCAGATAGATGATATCCTCGCACCTTACGGGGTGCAGATGACCTGGGAGATCAAAGCAGGGCTCATGGGCAAAGGTACGTTCTCCCCCCCTCCCCGAGTCCAC